>CAKNXH010062916.1:146588-231648 GCA_932178445.1 Andricus quercusramuli | reverse complement strand
CAATCTACTTCTAAGCAGCAGTGATCTACTTATAATCCTTTGTGATTTACTTGTAAGCTAAGGAACCCACTTGTAATACGAAGTAATCCACTTGTCATCCTCGCTAATACACATGTAACCTACAGTGATTAACTTGTGATTTTTTATAATCTAGTTGTGATCACGGATAATTCACAGCAATTCACATGGAATCCACTGTTATCCTTAGTAATCCACTTGTAATGTAGAGTAATTTTGTTTGTGATTCTATATGATCCACTTTTGATCGCGGATAATCCACTGCAATTCACGTGCAATCTAAGGTAATCCATTTGTAATTCTTGGTAATCTACTTGTAATCAGCAGTGATCTACCTATAATACCTTGTGACTAACTTGTTACCCGAGGAAATCACTTTTAATACCAAGTAATACACTTGTCATCCCCAGAAATCCACTTGTAATCTACAGTAATTTACTTGTGATTCTACATAATCCACTTGTAATTACGGATAGTCCACTGAAATTCACTTAAAATCCACTCTAATCCATGTAAAATCGTAGGTAATTAACTTGTCATCAGCAGTGATCTACTTTTAATCCTTTGTAATTTACTTGTAACCCGAGGAACCCACTTGCAATACGGAGTAATCCAGTTGTTATCCTCGGTGACCCACTTGTAATATACAGTAATTTATTTGCGATTCAACATAATACACTTATGATTACGGATAATCCACTGAAATTCACCTAAAATCTACTGTAATCCATTTGCAATCCTAGGTAATCTGCTTGTAATCAGCAGTAATCTACTTATAATCCTATGTGCTTTACTGAGAACCCAAGGAACCCACTTGTAATACAAAGTAATCCACTTGTTATCCTTAGTTGTCCACTTGTAATGTACATTAATATACTTTTGATTCTATATAATCCACTTTTGATCGCAGATAATCTACTGCAATTCATTTGTAATCCAAGATAATCCGTTCGTAATCCTCGGCAATCTACTTGTAATCAGCAGTAATTCACTTATAATCCTAGGTGATCTTCTTGTAACTCGATGAATCCACTTGTAATACGAAGTAATCCACTTGCTATCTAGATGAATCCACTTGTTATCCTTGGTTATCCACATGCTATCGACACTAGTCGACGAGTAATCAGCGGTGGCCCACTTGCAACCCAGAGTGAGCCAATTAATACGGGGCAATGTAAGTAATCCAGGTGATCTACATCCGTTGGACCGCATGTTTAGGAGTTGATTTCCTCTTAGCCCAGGCTTTCAGCACTCCCTAATCTTGAATGAACTTTGAAAAGAATTTGAACGTTGATATTCAGTTTCTGAATTTCTTATTCATAACCCTGACGCCCGCAAATTCATCGCCGCTAGGAAATTTAGTTCAACCTGTCCTGACCACGTTTCAACCATGCCTACCTAGGATTAATTTCCTTCTGTCTCTCCAACGAGGCATGGTCGCCTTACGTTAGCACTTGGTGAAGTCAAATTAATTAGGACCCTTCTGGAACAAATTGCGCGGTAAGATTTGCAGGAATACGAGATTTCTCGTCTCTAAGATGACACGTAGTAATTCATTAATTAGAAATGTTTTAAGTAAAGAAATTGTATCAGAGTGTTGCATAAAATAAAAATTTCAAAAAATGAAAGACGCTGGCATGAAGAAATTAGGAAGTTCATTTTTCTCTCAGGCTTGAGATGGTTCTAGAATTATTGTGCTGGTAATTTGAACAACACGAGAATTACACAATACTGCTATAGAGTCTCTTGCAATGTATCTAGCAGTCACCCCAGGCGCAGAGCTTTACTAAGTCATCATGTCTCATCGATTTTTGAGGCTTGAGGCGATTCGAGGTGATTTATAGGTTTGAGGCGTCTGTTGTTCCACTGACGCTCTAAATCACATGTTTATTATAAACTATTTTTCGTCACACGTTCCTGTCCTGGCATACAACTTTAGAATTCAAAATCATGAAATTACAGTTGTTGACGCTTTGATCTTTAATTTTAAAAGGTCTGTGCATGAATGTGTGGGAAACATAAAGACCGAGCGCGTAGCGCGAGGTAAATACATTATCGAGCGCGAAGCGCGCGAACCAACAGTCACGAGCCCTAGGTGCGCTCAAACTTGCGAGTCGCGCGCGCAGCGCGCAATGAGAATGTGTCCGCGCGGCGGGCATATTTTTTTGTCATGCTAGTATTCAGTCTGCTCAACAATCTCTGCAAGCCTTCGATTGACTCTGCCGTAACAACCTTGTCATCTGTCAACGCTATTTCACGCACCCTCACTTTCCTGAGAAGGTGCGTGGGTTAGCATAATTTTTTTGTTCCAAAAATGGATTGGAAATTTTCGTTGTTGAAATTTTCGTTCTCAAAGCACCCAAATTTGTTCGAATCCAAAACAAGTACACACAATTTTTTCGTTTCGAAAACAATAATTGTTTCCGAATATCTATATCTAATTATCAATTATTGATATATAGAGGTCCCGCGAACCCAATGAAGTTTAACACGTATTTCCCATAAGAAAAAAGACCAAATAGTTCAATCTTCAACCGAAAGGATTATCGTAGGGGGGATTTCCCTTATGAAAAAGAAGTATTGGAAAGTATTGGATCTAATACTTCTTTCGTGAATAAATATTGGAAATCCAATACTTTTTCGCGAAAAAAGTACTGGACCCAGTACTTACCAATACTTCATTTTCATAAGGGTTTTCTTCCATAAACGTTGTTCCTTATAAAAGTCAACTTTCCTGTTAGTTGAGGGTATTTACCGACCTACCTCTACCCTGTAAGCGAATTTCCGCTAAAAATTATACGTGTTTGAGTTTTTCAAATTAAAGTTTCGAGTTGTCACAGTTTTGATTTGTCACGCGGCACCTGTTGCACCCAGAGATGTACCCTCTGCTCGAGAACGATAGACCTCGAAAAATGCAATATATGAATTTTCAAACTAAAAAGACGATATTTCAACCAGAAAAATTCAGTTGTCTACAAAAAATGGAATTGTTACACTTTCATTTGAAAGCGTTAATCTTCAAAAAAAAAACTGATTTTGAATGTATAGTTGATGTTTCAACCAAAGAGATAAATCTTCAGAAAAAAAAATAATTTTTCACAATCTAGTTTAACTTTTAACCAAGTAGTTGAATTTGTACCAAAAAAAGTTTGTTTCAAGGCCATGTGACGAGTGGCTCAAGTGACCGGACTCCTAGTTTAGCGACACAAATTTTAATTGTCAACTTATTTCCAAACCAATTGCTACATCGAGTTGAAAATGTGGCATAATAAGTAAGAAGCACTAAGAAAGGCGGGTCTGGTCCTAAATTGTAATAATCATGCCCGAGTCGAAATGTAGACCCTGCTTTGATGCTCTAAGTGGAAGTATGCCTCTACTTTGGAGCTGCTTATTCTACTAGCTCCTACTTAGCCGCTCTTAAAGATATTTTTATTCTATTTTGCTTCTACATAAGTCTTAGCCCCTACATTGCAGAACTTGTCTCTACGTTCTTGAGTTTTATTAACGTCTCCTTTGAACCTCTATAATCTTTACAGAATTTTTAAGTTCTCTCTTAACGTTCTGTAACTTTTTGTATGTTTTTAACTCCTCCTTAGACTCTTTTCAATCCCTAAATTTCAAAAATAATTTTTTCAACTCCTTGATAAAAATTTCTTAATCTCAGTATAACATTTTATAATAATTTTTGTTAACAAAAATCAAATACAAAGTTTGATATGATATCAAGACATCTATTTCAGAGAAAAATTGGCTCAACTCTAATGTATTATCTTTTCTTTTTCATAACATTTATCTTTGTTGTGAATTGTAATTTTAAAATTTGTTGAGTTGAATGGAGGGTCTTGAATGAAAGTTCTAACCTCAAAAGTCGATCTCTTCACATTTCTTAAAAAATATCATAATCATAAGCTATTCCATGTCGAATCATCTCAAAAATTTCAGCTATTGTTAGTAATTCAGATGAAAATTCTAGTATACGTTCTTCAAGATGTTGAAAGAAAAACGCTGGAATAATTTTTTTCTGAATCCAAAAACTTGAGGGATATTCAAAATGGAAAATTTTGGTCCTCTTTTCTGAAATTTTCAAAACTTTCGTGATTTCAGTGATATCAAGGTCATTTTTTTCAATTATTCGTGATAGGATGCAGTTAAAAAAAAATATATTTCTAAAACTGCGTCCTATTACGAATAATCGAAAAAATAAACCTTAATATAATTAAAATCACCTAAGTTATGAAAGTTAAAGAAGGAAAGACCAAAAATTTTAATTTTGAATATTTCCTAAGTTTTTGGATTTTTTGAACAATTATTTTGTGTTTTTTCCTTGCAACATCTAAGAGGACGGATAATAGAATTTTCATCAAAACTGTTAACAATGGCTGAAATTCTTCAGATGATTTGACATGGAATTACTTTTATACATTTTTTACTCTGTTGAGTAACTTCTTTTAACGACAATGGTCCCGAAAGTAGACACACGGTTAGAAATAAGGAAATGAACATTTCTCCGATATAATTAGACCTGGAATCTAACAGCTTCGACGTATTGTTGACTTTGATTTATTGACTTCGCTCTCTTTGCAGTTCGCATACAGCAACTGAAATTTTAAATTTTCACGCTCAAATATGGCGTCGCTGCCTTGACGCCTGCGCTCGCGTAACAAATACTTTGTTGTTTCCTCCCAGCTCGAACACCGCAGTTTGTAGAAATGTCAATTGGAGTGGTTATAGTCAAAGAAAATATCTTTGTTTTCGTAATAAACTTTAAAATAATAATATCTGAAATGGCTTCAAGAGAAAAGAAGTTTGCGCTGGTCTCGTGGATAGATGATAAAAAACAAGATATCATTCAATTATCAATGATTCCGAAGGAAAGTGGAGAAGTAGGCTGAGTAGCTCTTTTGAAGTCAAATGATATGAAAGAAAAAAAAACAATTCAGTTGGAAGCAAAAGTGCTAGCTATTAGCGGTGAATAGATCACTTTACTTTACATTGTACTATATAATTACATTTTTTCATAATAATGACTCGAAATCTAACTTACTTCCATTCAATTCAACCAAAAAATACTTTGCATACATATTATTTCATAATTAGTTACTTTTTTTTTTGCAAAACCCTCAAAAGATAATTTTATTTCTATTAGCTTCCATTAATTATTTACAGAATTTGTTAAAAATAATTCATAATGTTTTCATTCCAATACCACAATAAATAATATTGACAATATTTAAATTTTTACAACTTATTTTAATAATTTTTGTAAAAATATCCCGCCATTTGAATTTTTTTCAATCGTATTTATTTTCAAAATTGTACCCTATTACGTAATTTATTTTTTCTCATTCGATTCTGAAACTATTTAACTTTATTCTTCAGGCGACCGAATCCATTTTAAATCAGGCAGGGTTCTGCATTTGGAATCGCAGAATCTCTCGGTAGGAAATATGTTGTTTTTCGGAGGTTATTAGGCGATACGCATTTGTCCAATTCGCAAAAAAACAATCCCAAAAAATTATGCGTATTTGAATTTTGTGCAAAAACTCAATTTTTTCTTCAAACCTCTATAACTTTTGACGTAATTGAGATATTCATTATTTTCTTTTTGATTCTGATAGTGTTCATCGGTTTCTGGCAAAGCGCGACAGAATATTGCAAAAAGGTTTAAAATTAACAAAAGGGTTTTTCTTGAAAAATGAAAGATCGATTTTCTCAAAAAAACCACTTTGAATTTTTTGCCATTTTTTAAACTTTTACTTTGATAATGAAGATATCGTGTAAGTTTGCTGGCATGATGCTGATAAGATGCCTTTCTTCTATGATTGGAAACTTTGTAAAATTTTTTGGAAGAATAGAAAAAGTGTGGTTTGCCAGAAAATGTATTTTTTCATGTTTTCAAAATTCGAATAAACGAAAGAAAAAGATTTTCTTGAAAGCCAGACACTTGTTATTCTTCTAAATCTTTTTCAAATTTTCTGCTAATAGATGCAAGGCATTTTATAAGAACCTTGCTAGCTAAACTATTACCAAAGCACGAACTTAAAAAAAAAGAAATTGGCAAATATTTAAATGTGGGTTTTTTGAGAAAATCGATTTTTAATTGTTTCAGAAGAACCACTGCCATTTTGTTAATTTTGAACCTTTTTTCAATTCTCTATCGCATTTTGAAAGAAGACGATAAACGCTATTCGAATATGAAAGAAAATAATAAATATCTTCATTAGGTCAAAAGTTATAGAGGTCATGGCTAAAAATTAACATAATTGTGATTTAAATCCAGATTTTATTTTTATTCTATATTTTTTTTCAAGAATACAACATAGTAACATTTTTAGTTAGCGGGACCTTCACCCAACCTAATTTTATTACTTAGTACTATTGAAGTAATAATAATTATTTTCTTAATATTATTACAAATTTATTATTTTGGAAGAATATTAAAATGTATAAACATCTCCTACGTATATGTGATTGAACAATAAAAATAATTAATAGCTTCATATTTATATGGGTTCCGAAGGCGAAAAACCAACATTAGTACAAGTGGAATCGCAAAACAAGGAAAACGAGCAGGATAATAAAACTTATGCTGTCCTATAATATGTGTACTTCGATATTTATATCCTAATATGTTTTACTTCATTATAGAACTTCGTTCGTTTTTGAAATACACTGTTACAGGTTTATAATTGTTCATTTTGTGATATCAATAATTACTTCGTTCTACTTTAAAAGATTCTAATACAACAATTATAAGGAAAAAAGGATTTATAACTCATCAGCGAAAGGAATATAAAAGTGCACGGAAAACATATTAATTGACGAAAGATTAACAAAAGTTGAGTGAGTCGAGGACACTGTGACATTGTGTACATATTTCATAACATTTTGCATCTTCATTTAACAACAAATAGTAGTTTTCATTTTAAGTTGCATAAAACTTAGGATCTTTTGACGAATGAAAAACCCAAAATTATGTTGTATATTCATTTATTCAATATTAGATGCACGTTGTTTTCAACGCTCAATAAGAAATTGTTGAATGATCATGCAAAATAACGTAAAATATTGCGCAAATGTCGCTATGTTTTGGTCATACTCTACTCTTGTTAATCTTTCGCCAAATCATTTTATTTTGTCCGGGAAGGTAGAATGTGGATCATTACAGTAGAAGCAAAAACTGAGCCCCTATTTTGACGCTCCAAGTGGAAGATTTGGAAATTTGTGCCCATTAGAGCGCCAAAGTAGGGGCAAAAATCGCATTGAAATAGCTTCTACTTTAAAACCTTAGCCCCTACAAATGACAGCGTGAAGAGCGTCAAAGTAGGGCCTATATTTCGACTCGAGTGTAAGGTAGGAATCTGGTCACGTGAAACACTCATCACATGGCCTTAAATCTTTTTGAATATCCTCTTAAAATTATATTTTCAAAATAAAAAATCATTTCAAATTTCCCCAGAAAACTGAGGAATGTTTTGTTATTCTCTTGAAACCTTCAAAGATCCTTGAAAAGCTTGAAAGTTTTATTTCGAAAACTTCAGAAATCTAAATTTTGTTTTTTATTTATCCAAATATTTTCCAGTTTTAAATTAAGTTCGAATTCTCTCAAAACTTGTAAATATCTCTTAAACTATCTCAATTTTTTTCTAGATTTGTGATTGTTCAATTATTATTTATGCTTCGAAATTCAATAATTTCAACAAACTGTCAACAAAATTCATTTTTAATCGCAATGATGAATTTTCAATCCAAAAAATGAATTTTCTATAAAAAAATTAAAACTAAATAGTTTTTTTTCAACCAGAGACAGGAATTCTTAACAAAAAATAGAATAGTTCAATTTTTTACGAAACTGATAATTTTGTGACAAAAAAGATTACATACCTATCAAAAAAGGTAAATTTTCCAAAAAAATGGAACATTTGAAGTGAATCTTTGACGAAAATGATGAATTTCAAACTGAAAAAAAATTGATTCTCAACCAAAAAGATGAATTTCCAACTAAAACGATAAATTGTCTACCAAAAATAAGATTGGTGAATGTTCAGTTAATAAAATACAATTGTTAAATTTTCAGTGATTAAAATAAATTATCAACGAAAAAGGAAACCAATTTTTAACAAAATAGTTCAATTTTCAACCAAAGGAGTACATTTTCAACCAAGAAGATGAAGTTTCTATCAACAAGAGTACTCTTCTACCAAAAAAGACGGATTTTCAACAAATAGTTGAATTTTCAACTAAAACATATACATTCTCAACTAAAATAGAATAGTTAAATTTTTAGGCAAAAAATCAGTTTTTAATAAACCAAAAAGTTTCAATTTCTGTAAAAAAGTTATTTTCGACAACAAATGGAACAGTTATATTTTCAGTTGAAAATAGTAATTCCAAAGAAGGAAAAACTAATTTTCAACCAAGAAGATCAATTGTCAACCAATAAGAATTTGAATTTTTAAAAGAATTTTCAACCAAAAAGATGATTAATTTCTAACAAAATAATTGCGATTTTTAACGATAGTAATGCAATTTAAAAAAAGTACTTCAAATTCTCTGAAATTTTCTATAAATGCGGGTTGTGTATGCAGTAGGATGCAGTTTGATAGCTGTATTTGAAGCCGAAAGATGGCGCTAAAGAATGCCCGAGTCGCGGGAGAGTTATTGAAATTTAAATTGCATTTCTGATAAGTTGAATTTGGGGACCGAGAATTAATTTGTAGGCCTATTAGAGAACACGCAGAATCTGTTGATGCATTAATAAGGCTTTAATATAATTGTATGGTCTAAATTGCAAATATTGCGAACATTATTTGAACGAAACCAAACTTGCAAATACCATGATGTAGTACTCATTGTTAATAACCCTGCTGTTTGAATTATACATTTGATTTGTCCGTCAAACGTATCTGATCGACACAAATATTGTATTTCACGTTTGATGCAACATGTGACTAAACACCGGTTATATAGCAAACCAGCGCGTTTTCCCTACTACATGACATTTAATCGATAAAATTTCTCTACTTATCATTCGCATATTTGAAATCATGCCTTTCCAAATATGTTCTTGCGAAAAAAATACATCATTCAGATATTTATAATTATGTGCACATGAAAATAATTGAATCAATAAATTCAAACACTCACCAAATAAATATTTAAATTTTAAACGTATGCAATTTTGAACACTTTTTTGTGTAAGTTCAATATATTTAAGATTTAGAATTTAAAAATCTCTGATTTTAAAGAATTTCAATTCAAAACTCTTTAATTTCTAAGACTTATAATAAAGCCTTCATCAATTTTTAACTTTTACAGTTTATAACTATCTCATAGGTGAACGTATATTTTCTTAATATGTAGTTCCGTTTTGAAGATTTAAAATTCAACATTTCTTCACTCTGATGATTTAAAATAAAAATGTATTCAATTTTAGCGTTTGAAATTTAAAATTCTTCAGCTATTGTAATTTTTTATTGAATAATCATCAAGTTGAATGGTTATAGTTTAAAATGATGACATTTTGAGCGTTTCTGTTAAACTATATATTTCCAGTTTGAAGACTGGAAATTGAAAACTCTTCAATTTTGAACATGCATACATAGACATCGTTAAATTTAAATGATTTCGAAGATCAAAAGTCAAATTTTTAATTTTCAATCTTTCAACGCGAACAAATTTCAATTGAAAATCATAAAAATTACATTATTCTATTTTCGAGATTTAAATTTCAAAGGTATGCAATTCAATGTCTGAGACGAAATTGATGAATTTTGAATTAAAAATTGTTAAAGTTAGAAAAATTTATATTTGAAATGATTTCCGTCGAATAGATTTTATTTTTAAATCTTAAAAACTGACCTACATATTCATAAAAAATGCACGTTCAGTATGAGATAATTTTATACTCTTTTGACATTTACGACATACTGTTTTTTTCAATACGTAGATTGGTTTCGAAGATTGCAAATTCAAAAAATTTCAATCGACATAATCAAAATTATATATTTTTTTATTTCAATAATTTTCAATTGGAAAATCTTTAATTTTAAAAATTTGAGTTGAAAATTCTATAATTTTAAAGGTTTGTACTTTGAACGTATTGAAATAAAAAATTCGTCAATTTCTGAGGCTGCAAATGTTAGCTTTATTGATTTGGAACATTTACAGTATAGAATTATATCATATACAAGTAGAACATATATAATTTTGAATATGTATTTTAGCGTTGAAGACTCAAAATTGAAATCAATTTAATTGAAGTCATTAAAAAAATAATTTGTTGCTGAATTTTATCAATTTTGATTTTTAAATTCGTCAATTTATAAGATTTAAGTTGAACATTCATTCTCGAATGTTTGTAGTTCAAAATCAAAATTTAAATTTACTCAGTTTTGAAAAATTAACATTGAAAATTGAATTTCATAGATTTGCAATTGAAAATTCTTCGATTTTAATCAAATGCAAATTAAATTGTTGTATTTCTCATACTTAGAACTAAAGATTTATTAATATGGAATGTTTAAGGTTTAAAATCGTCTGCTACCGAACGTATATTTTGAAATAGAATACTATATAATCAATAAAATTCGAAACATAAATTTTTAATTTTAACATTTTTCAATTAAAAATTCTTCAATTTTCAAGATTTGCTTTATGTTCATTAATTTGACATTTTTGCAATTCAAATTAATTGAAATCATTTAAAATATGAATTCTTTCAATTTAACAAATTTATTTTCGATTCAAATTCTTCAATTTTTAGGGTGTAAACTGAACATTTATTAATTAGCAATATTTATAGTTCAAAATGAAGATTTAAATTGATTCAATTCCGATAATTTAATATTTGAAATTCAATTGTGTAGATTTTCAATTAAAAATTCTAAAACATTGGAATTTTAACACTTCAATTTATAATACTTGAAATTGAAGGTTTATTAATTTGGAATGTTCACAGTTTCGAGTTATCTTATAGTAAATGTATATTTCTTTGAATATGCAGATCTGTCATGAAGGTTCAAAATGAAAAACTATCTAATTTTAATCATTTAGAAAATACATTTTTTTGTAATTTGACAATTAAAAATTAAAAATTCTTCATGATTTGAATTGAACATTCATTAATTTGAAATGTTTATAGTTTAAAGTGAAGGTTTGGAACTTTAAAGTATATAATTTTGATAATTTAATATTGAAAATTCTATTGTATAGATTTTCAATTGAAAATTCATGAATTTTAGCTCATTGAAATTAAAAATTCTTCAATTTCTAAGACTTAAAATTGAAGCTTTGTTCATTTGAAATGTCAAAGCAGCATAAAATTATCTCATATTGAACGTACATTTTTTACGAATATGTAGGTCAGTTCTTAAGATCGAAAATTGAAAACTATTTGACTGAAATCATGTAAAATATAATGTTTTTCAATCTTAACAATTTTGAATTTAAAATTCATCAATTTTTAAGATTTAGGTTGAATTTTCACAAATTTGATATGTTTATAGTTCAAAATGAAAATGTAAAATTTTGAATAATTTAATTCTGAAAATTACCCATTAAAAATTCAATTTGATAGATTTTGAATTGAAAATTCTGAAATTCTAACGCATTGCAATTTAAACTTCTTTAATTTCTAAGACTCAAAATTGAAGCTTTATTAATTTGGAATGCTTACAGTTCTAAATTATCTGATATTGAACATATATTTGTTTAATATTCAGATCAGTTTTCAAGATTTAAAATTAAATACTATTTAATTTCAACCTTTTCAAATACACATTTTTTAAAATTTCAATTAGAAGATCTTTAATCTTCAAGATTTATGTTGAACATTCATTAATTTGAAATGTCTATAGTTTAAAATGAAGATTTTAAGTTATAAATCATTCTGTTCTTAAACACACTGAATTACAAATTTTTTTAATTCTAAGACTTGAAACTGAAGCTTTATTAATTTGGGATGTTCACAGCATAACAATATTTTATATTTGACGTATTTTTTTTCATAAATTATTCATTAATTGTGGACATTAGAAATCAGGGTTGAACTGTTTAATTTTTTTAAATTTATTTCGATCTAACATAAGAAGACTTTGATATTTCAGTTCAAACTGAAGAGTTTATAATCAATTAAAACAACTTCAAGTGAACAAACTATTTTACAAGATATAAAATTGGCGTATAATGATGAATTTATAATAGTCAATTTCGATAATGAATTACAAATGTAACTATACATTTGTTAAAATTGTCATTCTAAATTAATTTTAAACATTATCCTCCCATTAAAAATTTATGTTTGCTTAACTTTTGAGCCAAAGTTTAATACATTAGTGGAAACCATTTCTGGTGATCACCGACTCATTATAATTATACGCCGTGTAATGTTGCTTCAACTGCTATACTTTTTTTGTATGAATGATAAAAGTTGAGGCAAACGTGCTCGTATTGAGGTTCTGAACTTTCGACTCGCTACTTTTTAATGAATTACTTCTAAACCGCAACCTACAATCTGCAGCTTCCTGGTTCTGGGATAAATACGTGCATTCGCGGCTCAGAGCGAGAGATTAACTTCTTAATATTTTAATTTTAATGTTTTTATCAGAACGATAATTTTCGATGAAGAACGAATTCAAGTTTTCCAAAGAGTAATGAAATAGTCCCAGATAAGTTCTGAGCTCAATATCAGTTTGAAATATTTCCTCAGAAAATCTGTATAATAAATATATAATCTATCTGTGAATCCGATATCGAGTGTTTCCACTTTATTGTGTTCATTATTATAGTGTTCATTTCACGAGAACTTTGCTTCCCGTTAGGGAATGTATTTTTTTCCTCATAGAGGAAGCGTTAGTTATTTTTTTAAATAATAGACAAACCAAAATCTTCATTTTGATGAATTTAAAATCAGACAAATCAAATTTTGTATTCGAAATTATAAATTATCGAGCTGTAAAAGGGAAGGAAAAAGTTCTGTCGCACCCCATTTCCTTCCCACCTTTATGATTTCTGTACAAAAATTGTCCGAATTATTCTATTTCAATATTTATGATGAAAAAGTATTTTCTATTCATGCGTCAACTTTCAATTTTGTCAATGAAAAGAGTTTTTCTGTTTGAAACATATGTTTCAAATATTATAAATTACCATAACTTCCTTACTCTTTATTAAAACGTATTAATGTTATAGGTCAATCGATTCGCCTCAAACCAAGGAATATTTTGATTCTTTGTATCAACTTGGAATTATGTTAATGAAAAAATTTTCACTATAAAAAACCGATTTTTCAAATAATATGCATTACCATAGCTTCCTCACTGTTCAATAAAATTTTTCAATTCTATGGGTCAATCAATTAAGCTTGAATCTACACAACTTTTCTATTCGTGCATCAATTGTAAACTATGAGAATCGGAAAATTTTTCTATAAAAATCGATTTTAATAATATATAAATTACGATAACTTTCCAACTCTTTGATGCAATGTATTAATAGAGTAGGTCAGTCGATTCATCTCGAACCAAGGAATCGTATATATTGTTGCATGAACTTTGAATTATGATGAAGAAAAAAGTTTTACTATAAAAAACCGTAGTTTCGGATATTATGAATTACCATAGTTGCCTTACTCTTAAATGAAATGTATTAATATTATAGGTCAATCGATTCGTCTCGAATCAATACAGCTTTTCTTTTCTTACCCTAACTTTGAATTATGTTGATGAAAAAAAGTTTTACTATAAAAAGCTATTTTTCAAAAATATATAAATTACCATAACTTCCTAACTCTTTAATAAAATATATTATTACTATAGTTCAATTGATTCGATTCAAACCAAGGAATCTTTTCCGTTCTTGTATCAACTTTGAATTATGTTGAAGAAAAAAATTTTACTATAAAAAACCGTATTTTCAAATATTATGCATTACCATAGCCTCCTTACTCTTCAACGTATTAATATTATATGTCAATCCAGTTATCTCGAATCGACACATTTTTTCTGTTCTTGTATCAACTCTGATTATGTTGATGGAAAAAGTTTTACTATAAAAAACTGATTTTCAAGAAATATAAATTACCATAACCTCCCAACTCTTTAATAAAATGTATTATTATTATAGGTCGGTCAATTCATCTCGAACCAAGGAATCTTATATATTCTTTCATAAACAGTGAATTATGATGAATAAAAAAGTTTTACTATAAAAAAGTGTATTTCCAACTATTATGCATCACCATAGCTTTCTTACTCTTCAATGAAATGTATTAATATTATAGGTCCAATCGATTCGTCTCGAATCAACATATCTTTTTTGTCCTTGCATCAACTTTGAATTATATTGATGAAAAAAGTTGTAATATAAGAAACCGATTTTCAAAATATATGAATTACCATAACTTCCCAATTGTTCTATGGAATGTATTGATATTATAGGTCAATCGATTCGTCTCAAACCAAGGAATCTCATTTTTCTGCATCAACTTCGAATTATGCTAATAAAAAAAGTTTTACGATATAAAACCGATTTTTTAAATATTATTGAGTGCTAAAAACATGTAATAAATATTTCTAGAAATTTTCCAAACAGATCGAAGATAATATTGGAGAAAATGAGCCCGCCAAATTCCATCAATTTATCTGCAACCGTGTTCAAGTTATCGTGTTCACAAAAAAGTTTGACATCCGCAAACAAATACGCACATAAACACATTCATCCACACACACACGTATATCCGGGCAATGGCTTGAAACATTGTATTAGATATTTTTCAATTGAGCCAGGTTCAATTAAATGAATTTACAATTTTTGGAAACTCTTACCAATACAAAGCTTCCTCTATGAGGAAGCAAAATAGTTCAATTTACAACCGAAAAGAACTCATTTCCAACGAACACTTACATTTTTAATCAAAGAGACGTATATTTAATTGGAATGATTACACTTCAAACAAAAAAATTGATTTTTAACAAAGTGGTATAACTTTTAGCGAACCAATCACGATTTTTTCGAAACTTGTTACGTTTTGAACCAAAGAAGTAAATTTTAAACTAGAATGATGACTCTTGAACAAAAAAAAATACCTGTTAACAAAATATTCGAATTTTCTAGGAAGTAGATTAGGTTTCGAAAAAATAGTTCAATTTTCTACGAAAAATTTTATTCACAGAATTGTTGAATTTTCAACCAAATAATTGAATTTTCAACTTAATATTCACCCGTTCGCGTGGGCGGTCAAGTGAACGCCTTTTTGGAATTCCGAATGTCGCTCTCACCAGTGAGCCTTGGGTGTGGTGGGTGGGGCATGTATCCTTTAATTACACTTACGAGCGCTAGTTTTGGAACAAGTTAGAATGACCCACCCCCCTCAGTTTTTTTTCAAACTCGGAGACGCAAGGTCGGGCGGTCTGGCGGTAGCAGGTTATAGTCGTGCGAACGCGGACAGGAATTTTTTTCGTCACATTGGCGGTCCCATAACAGTCGTACGAACGCCGAAGGGAATTTTTTCCGTCACATTGGTGGTCTGGTGACAGTCGTGCGAATGCTGATGGGAATTTTTTTCGTGTTGTTTAGATGAAGAATTTTGATTAAAGAGGTGTTTGCCGGGTTGTGTCAGAGTTCCTTTGCTTTCAACGGACAAAAAGTAAAGAAAACAGCATGATAATCATGAAGAAACGTGGGTGGTCACCCGACTGCCCGCTAGATTGCCGCGCGATTGTTACGTGGGCAATGCCCATGTAACTCAAGTTGTCGCTAACGCATGACGGTTAATAGGATAGATTTTCAACCAATTACTTAACTTTTCGACTAAGCACGATAATTTGTCAACCAAAAATGTAATAATTATACTTTATTTTATTTGATTGGGAAAAAAATTATTTAAAAAAATATGGGTTTCATCAACGCAAAAATCAATTTTTAACCTAATAGTTCAATTTTCAGCAAAAAAAATCAATTTTCAAATCAACAGATTAATTTTTCACGGAATAAGAGAAATATCCAACAAAACAGATTAATTTTTAACAACAAAATCTAATTCTACCCAAATGGTTGAGGTTTCTACCAAAATAGTGAAATTTTTAACCAAATAGTTAAATTTTCAACTAATTAGTTGAATTTTCAAAACAGATAGATAATATTCCACATTAAAAATGAAATAATTATATTTTTTAATGAAAAAGTTTAGTTTTTACTAAAAAAATGGATTCTTAACTAAACAGGTCAATTTTAAATAAAAGTAGATGAATTTTCAACCAGAAAATTACTTCCGCAAAATTTTTCAATTTTTCATGAAATAATTTAATTTTCATACAAAAACATGTATATCCAGCGGATACTGATTTTTGGCTGAACCATGCAGTTGCATTCTCAACTGAAAAATATGAGTTTGCAAAGAAGTAATTAAATGTTTAATTAAAAAAGATTAATTCAGAACCAAAAATAAAATAATTTTTTTTTTTCAATTTCGAACAAATGAAATGAGATTTCATTTAAGGGGAATAATTTTTTACCGAAAGAGACTAATATTCAACAAAACTAATTAACTTTCAACGAAAGAATGTAATTGTTTCATAAAATGTTTGAATGTTCAACTACATAAATGAATTTTTGGAAAAAACTTGAATTTTGAACTAAAAAAGATGAAGTTACATTTAGAAATAGAATAGGTTAATTTTCAGTAAAAAAAATTAAATAATAAAAAGGAAGAATTTTTAATCAGAAAGATGAATTTTTGAGCAAGAAGTTCAATTTTCTACCAGAAAACACGATATTTCAACTAAATACATGATTCTCCAACGAAATGATTCAATTTGTAACTAAAAAAGATAATTTATCCGCCGTAAAGCGGATAGGTTAATTTTCAGTCACAAGAAAATAAAAAATTAATTAATGTTGATAAAAAACTCAACGATACCTAAGCCCACGGTGTTACCGAGTTATTCTTAATTGAATTTTTAAATTTTTACCAATTTTCGGCACCGTTCTTGCCAAATTGCCCCACTGTGCGCTTGTTCGAGAAAATATATTCGCTTTTTTTTTACTTGGTAGCGCTTCACTATAGTGAATCTTGATTCGAAATATGAAAAGGGCAAATAATCGTTTTCAATAGCTTCTAATACATTATTTTCCACGGAACTATTAGTTAGAATTGATCCAAGGTTTATTTCTCTGCTCAAAGATTGTTAAATAAAAGTGACTGAAATAATTGCAAGAACTAAATTATTTCTAAATAAGCTATGCCACTACTAGACCGCAAAAGCAAAAATGCCGCGAACACGCGTGTTTTGAGATCCAGAATTTAAAGTAGGTTACAAAGAAATCCCTGCGGCTTCAAAAGTAATCCCCAATTTGCCGAGATCTAAACACAAATCCTCGACTGAGAGGGAAGAAGTGATCTTGCACGCTTTTGCTATGCTTATCCTGCGATATCCTGTAGATCGCAACTTGTCAAACTAAATCTCTAATGACTTGCTTAGATGCCAAGATATAGTATCTGATGGATTGTTTCAACCAATTATCAGTACTTGCTCAAAATACAATTAGAGAATTAATCTATGTATTCCTTTCTCATCTCTCATCACTTGCCCAACCACTTCTTCTCTCCGACTCTCACTCCCCTCTCACAACCCCTCACCCTTTCTCTGCTCACCACCTCTCTTCGCTCTCCTCTCCCCATTTTTCCCTCCACACTTCTTCCTACCTCTCCTTTCCCCGACCATCTCCTATAAGCACTTCACTCCCTGCTCCCCCTTAATCATCCCCCCTCTCCCAACCCTTCATCCCCCTAATCCCTCTTTGCTCTTCCTTCTTCTGTTTTAGCTCTTCTCGCCCACTCTCCGCACTCCTATTTCCTCTCTCCTCTCCCGCAACATATATTTCCTCTCAACCCTACTTTCTCACCTCTTCCATATAACCTCTCATTTCCACTGCCCACTCTCCTCTCCGCACTATTCACTCGCCACTCTCCTATCTCCTCTCCCCCCCCTTGCCCTCCCCAGCACCATCTTCCCTCTCCACTCTACTTTTTCCCCTCTCCCACATCCTCTTTCTTTATCATCTATCATGGATCCTCTCTCGCCTCTCCTTTCTTCTCTCTCATCACTCATCTCCCCTCTGTTTTCTCTCTTCTTCCTTCTTTCCCTTCCCTGCTCTCTTCTACCGCCTCTCTCCTCTCTCCAATCTCCTCTCTCCTCTCTTTCATCTTTTCACCCTTCTCTCCTCTCTGCTTCCTCATATCCTCTCTCATTTATTTATTCTCCTTTCTTGTGTCATTCCGTTCCTCCACTTCCCTCCTCTTAACTTCCATTATTATCCCTCTTCATGTTCTCCTCTTCTACTTCCATCTCGACTGATTTGTACTCTCGTGGTAGCCTTCATAAGTCCCTCATCATTACTTCCATTACACACTCCGAGCACTATCTCGCCCTCCCCCTATTACCCCTTCCCAATTCCCCCTTCCGTAGCCTATTGACGCTCTTCTTACTACTTTTCGGGTGACCGGGTTGGGACGCATTGTACGTTGTCTTTTCAATTCATTAGAAATTAATTCTTTTTATTTGATAAGTTTTTAAAAATTATTACTTGCTTAAACGATTTTCATTCTCCTATACATAGTGAAAAGTTATAATTTTTCGGGATAAATCATGCAGTTTATGAATGCTGAGAGTAATATTACTTGTTTAAGATATTTTGCAATGATTCAAACAATTTTAATTTGTTTACACAATGTTTAATTGTTTTCAAATTTATTTTGTTTGGTTGAAGATTCATCGTTCTAGTTACAAATTCAGCTATTTGGTTGTAAATTAAATTTTTCTTGAAATTTCTTACTTTCTGGTGGAAAGTTCGTTTTTTTGGCTTAAAAATTTAAAAAACTGGCAGAAAATAAAACTATTTGGTCGAAAATTCAAGTTTTTTCAAATTTATATTTTTTGTTGAAAATTCAACTGAATTTTTGAAAACTGAACCACTTCGTCGAAAAGAATGTTTGTGAAGATTTAACTCTTTTGTTGAAAATTTGAGTATTTTATTATTTTGTTGTTTTTGTGAAACATTACAATTTTTATCTCAAAATTCAATTATACTGTTATTGGCTGTTTATTCTTCATAATTTGAAATTTCAACTAAATGGTTGAAAATGTATGTATTTCATTGAATATTCGTTTTTTAGGTAGCCAATTAATCTTGTTTATGTAGGAATCATCTTTTGGATTGAATTTCTTATCAGTATGTTATTATTCATTATTCAATTACCTAATTTTGTTAAAAATTCGGACTGATCCCTTTTGTTTGAAAGTTCATCTTTTTGTTTAAAAATTTTCTTCCTTGTTGAAAATGAATCTTTTTTTGCCTAAAATTCAACAATTTTTATAAAAGTTAATCTTTTTAGTTGAATTCAATTGGTTTAAAATTCTTTTTCTTAATAGAAATATTTAAATGGAAAAATTACATTTTCCATTTTTGCTACAAATTTTTCTTCCATTATTAAAAATTTGAGTATTTTGTTAAATATTCATGTATTTTGTTGAGAATTCGTCACTTGGTAAAAAAATCAATCGTTTTATTTAAAAATTCATTTTTTTATTTCAAGCATTCAGTTTTTAATTCTAAATGTTAATGAATTCACAACACAGCCAATGGCCACGTTATTTAGCGGGCAGGGGGGTGAAAAGCTATAGTCACCAACAAGGTCATAGTGGGGAAAATTAAATCCGGAAATTGGTGACGCAGTTCATGGATAGCCCAAAAGATAAAAAAAACATCTTCGAACAAAATTAATTCTAAGAAGCTTCTTCTCTGAAAAATATAAACCAGATTTCTGTAGAGGCAAGCAAAGCGTCAAAGTGAAAATGAGTAAAAAGCATCTTTGCTTTAGAAATTCACTGTCTGCAATTTCTCTCAAGATGCTGCTGCCAGTGAAGTATATACAATATATATGTATTATGTATATGAAAACTATTCAGCAAAGGTCGTAGAATTGAATTTAGGACTCAGTGCTTCATGTCGTCACATAGCGTTCACAAAGCACACCACAACCACCGCATTCGGTGCAGACTGCAGAGGTCTTTGCGGATGCGGCACGACAAGTATGTCATTTCAAAGCTCATGATAAAATCAAACAACTGAGCCTCTCAAAAATTTATTTGGAGATTTCTTGCAAAAGTATCCTTCTTATCTTTTCAGTTGAAGAATAATTTGTAGGAACTTATAAAAATTATCAGTGGTGTCGCTTTTTTTGAACCGACGAAACTTTTCTTCAGGCTTTTTGATCCTTCCTTAAAGCCTTTAACTACAGGAAAAAAAATTTAATCTGGATCGTAATTCTTAACTGATTTAGAATGTGTTTTTTTTTTAAATAATCTTCATTAAATCTTTAATGACAAAAGCTTTCGAAGCTGGTTTTATCTTTTCTTTTTTGATTCAATATATTGCTCCAAAGAAGAAAAGATAAAATTAACACCGAAAGCTTTTTTTAAATTTATTGAAGACTTCATTTTCAATTTATCTTTTCCTTTTTCTTCAATATATAGAACGCAAGGAAAAAGGGTAGAATTGTCTTGCCAAGTTTTCTTAGAAATGTAATTATTATGATAAGAAGCCGATTTTTTCTTATCTTTTTTGGTTCCATATATTTCAATAAAAAAGAAAAGTTAAAATCGGTTTAAAAATTTTCTTGGAAATTTAAAAAAGATTTAATTTTTGTATTATATATTTTTACATTCTTATCTGAACTGTCGACGTTCTAAGGCCCCCTGAGTCAGAGAAAATAGTTTTTACGTTGGTGTCTGTCTGTCTGTTTCAACAAGCAACGTTCTTCTTCCGACTTTTTTCATATCCTTTGTAGTTTGGCCTAAAATTGTGATTTTCGATTGATTTTTACAATATCATCATAATTAGAAGGTATTGTTTTTAAATGAACACTGAATATCGCGGATTTTTTCAAATTTCCACGTTTCTATACGCCTTGAATCCAAAAAAATTGGTTTCATAACAGTGTCTGTCTGTCGTCGTCATTGTTGTTGTTGTTGTCGTCGTCTGTATATCGGATAACTTTTGGAAGACTACTTAGATTGGATTGTGCTTCGGCACACTTTATAAGGGTTTGAAGAGAAAAAGCAAAAGAAACACAAAAGAAAATGAAAATTTTAAGCCAAGCAACGCACGATATGAAAAAAAGTAAAAAAAAGAACTACCACGAAATATTTGCAAATTTGTGATAAACTCTTGTTATGAAAAAATATAAAAAAAAAGGAAGTTAACTTTTTGGAAAAATGACACAAGCTACCATAAAATTTTAGTCAAAAAAATGTTTCGCCTGAATTATATTCACAAATTCGCTCAGAATCACTTTACGCTAGGATGCGTATTTTTAGTTCAAATCGTAAAAAATAACATTGGGAATAAAGAAATTGAATTTATGAAGAAACGACACAAGTTACAATAATATGTTGAATAAAAAAATGTTGCTTCCTTTTATAGGATGCGCACTTTTTTATTTGAATCTGAAAGTGCAAAGGAATTCATAACGACTTTGCACTCAACCTGCTTATTAGAACGTCGTTGTGCGAGTGAAGTTCGGGGTCGCTAATGAAAAAAAAGTATTAAGAAGAATCAGAAATTCAGTCGCTAAGTTTAAATGAAGGTAAAATTGTGTTTTCTCGCAATGACCTTGCACCTTATCTAATTATGATGATCTCATTGTGTGATAAAACACAAAAATAAACATTTAATTATGTGCATGAATCATTGTAAGCCTATAATAATTTTCCTTCTGAAATATTTCTATACTGAAATAAAAAGCAAATTTTGTGAATCTCTTTCTGAGAAAAGGGACTAAGGAATAATAAAAAAGATTGAAGCCTATAGAACCATTATGCATTCACTCTTTCAATGTAATTACGAGTAACATTAATTTCTCATAAATTATTGGTGTGGATAATTTTTGTTCACACGTGACTTGAATGTACCACTTCAAAATTCTTTAGGACATAACGACTGCCGCCACATGGAGTTTCACGGACTAATTCTGAGCTGAGATAGAACAGCGCGCCGCTTTCCATGTTTATGCTGACCCGTTTTCCCATGATATTATATATTGCTCGAAGAAGGTTATGAGATTCTAAAATTGCAACGATGTCACCAGTGGATGTTGTCACAACATTTTGCTCTTCGGTTGGCATGGGCATAAGGGAATGACCTATTCCTCTCAAAATAATTGGTTTATCGGCAGGAAAAGTGTATCTTCGAATTTCAAGTCGCCGGTGTGGGTTCGTAATGGGTATAAGCCGAATGAGTCCAAGTTCATCAGGTTTTAATCCAAGTAGGAGTGAAGAAGCATGCATGGCAGGAAGAGAAGAGGACCCGGCACGAAGAGAAGGCTTGGTGGGAGGACAAGGCGTGACCAGAGAATAAACTCTAGCATGAGGAGACCTGGACCTGGCATGAAGAGAAGGCTCCGCAGGAACAAGAGGCCTTTCAGGAGAAGGATGTGTGTCTAGAGAATGAAACGTTCCTAAACGAGGAACACCAGGAATAGGATCTCCATTCGGTAAACATTCGAATTGTGAACACAAGTCTGCAGCAAGAAACACAGGATTAAATTATTATGCCAGTGGAAAGTCGTCTGTTGGTATATCATGAAATGGTTTTGGTGAAATTGTAAGACAAGTTTTAAGGCACTGAGGGATGTTTGCCCTAGAGAACAGAGAAACCCCAAGTTTTTTAAATCTTAAAATTGGATGGAAACTTTGCACAAATTTTAAAGCAACATTAGGAGCTGTGAATATGGTTGTGAATATCGATGAATAGTAGTCAACATAGTTGTCAACTGTTTAACTTTTTCATTCAATTCCGTTACAATCAATTTCTAGGTTGTGTAATCTTTTATACAATTATTGCTAGAAATAATTTGGGTTTATTTACAGATAGAAACTCACTCCAGTACAATCCGGAGGAATTCTATTTCAATTCGGGCTACATTTTCATTCAAAATTTACAGTTATATGTATATATATTGTTAAAACTTTGTCATAAGGACAACCGCAGGATTTTGCCGGGAGTGGCTGCTTATCTGAAAAATTGCACCCGTTCCCAGCGAAATCGCGGCACAATTTCAGCCGTAACCACGTCTCACGACCGTAAGATAGGTGGTTACAGTCTGCGACGATTTCAATACGATGATCCGCCAAAAGTCTCGTGTACCCTGAGGAGACGGAGCAACCCAAGGACGATCGCCTTCTGCATTTTACCCGAAAATGTCTCAGCATTTTGTTGACACGCAGGGATGCTTTTCAGGCTATTAACCGTCGAAACTCCCTTATAATTCCTCTCTTTCTTTTCTTTCTCCTTGGCTCTCTCGTTTTTGTCAGCTGGCCCAGAAAATTCGATAACGAACATTGTTCGTTTCTCGAAGTCAAGGAGAACTATGTTAGGCCTCAAGTGCGCAACAGAAACAATTGTCAAGAATATGTAGTTCCAGTATATGCGGCACTTCTTAGTTTTGAGAATTGACTCTATTTCTTTAGAAGCGTTTAGCGGAGAGTTATTTGGGCAAATGCCGTAAGAGTTTCAGAAATGATAATAAAGCACTCTTAGTGCCGCATTGTGGCTTCGGATGTGGGTGCGTCCCGCATGAGTTGAACAACTAGATAGTATGTGTCCTAAATGCTCGGGTTGTGCATGGCACGCTCTGTAACTATCATCGGGAATGTCTTGGCTTAAAATTTGGCGAAGATATGCTAGAGCGGAAATGGCACCGTCTTGACATGCCAAAATGAAGCCCTCCATGACCGACTTCAGTCTGGGTGATCTAAGGAAATCAAACGTTAGCTCCTGGGACGGCAAGCATGTTCGTTGCAGATACTTTGCTTCTCGCCGACAGTTCGGAAGACCATATCCGTCTGATGAGACGTTTGTATCTGCATCGGAGAGTATCCTTGATAGATTTCACGTCCTGAATGCAGCTCTATGGGAGGACCAGGTATCTATAGGTCTCTCCAGCGCGAAGGTGTCGTATAGCACTCCGGTTAACGAGCTCAGGATCTTCGGGGATGCCATTAGGTTTTCCTCTCTTCAAATCAATCTTGGCGCATTTCCCTAACTCGAACTCCATTCCAATCTCTTGAGTGTACTCTTTGACCATTTTTAGAGCTAGATTTGATTTCTCTTTATTTCTAGCATAGATCTTAAGATCATCCATGTAAAATACATACTTTAGGCTCTCCAACAGACAGATGATAAGTCTATGGGAGGTTGAATCAAAAGCTTTCCGGTAATCAATCCAGGCCATCGATAGAAATCGCTGATAGGATGCTGCGTCTTTACGGAACAATCTATAGATGAGTAGGTTCTCCATACATCCTGCTACGCCTTTCTTTGAGCCGCGCTGTTCATACGTCTCTCGCCACACAGGTCCAATTGTTCGAACTATCCTACTATTTGGGATGGCTGTGAAGATCTTATACAGTGTGTTCAGACAAGTTATTGGCCTGTAATTCTTAGGGTCAGCTAAGTTGCCCGTCTTCGGCAGGAGCACTGTGCGCCTTTCCACCAACCACTCAGGAATAGGCTCTTCCGACTTTAGATATGAGCTGCAAATT
This sequence comes from Andricus quercusramuli, assembly GCA_932178445.1. Lineage (NCBI taxonomy): Eukaryota > Metazoa > Arthropoda > Insecta > Hymenoptera > Cynipidae > Andricus > Andricus quercusramuli. The sequence continues at coordinate 207,028 of CAKNXH010062916.1, read as the reverse complement.
CGGGTCAGATGCTGGTGGTTTGAAGGAAACTTCTTCCACCAGAAGGTCTTGATACCATCTGGTCCCGGAGTGAAATAATTCTTCATGCCTCTTAATACGTTTTTCACTTCCACGGTAGTAATAGGTGGGCATTCTTCCTCAAGTGTTATGAGGGCATTGCACAGCTCCTTGAAGCTATTTATATTCTTTGAGCCTTCTTCAAGTGGATGTTGTACTTCGTAGACTTCTCTCCAAAATTCTTCAACCTCCTCTGGTTTGGGCGGATGGCCGACAGTAACTGGATGGTCTTGGAAAAGTTTAGATGGGTCAGATAAAAACTGTTGATTTTCTCAGAACCACCTCTATCTCCACTCGAGACTTCTCCTAACGTTAGACAGTACTCGTATTCTGTCGATAATATGCTACCACTGAATGCGGGACGCATACTGTCTTGCCCATCCTATCTTTGTGCTGAGTTGGTGCATTCGTCTTTGGGTCTTGTAGTCAACCGTTGGTTCTTTTTTACGGTGTGTATCTGCCAAAGCTCTCGCTGCATTGTACACGCCACAATTGATCGTCCAGAGGTCGGGTTCTTCGGAAAAATCTCCACGAAGCTTGTCATCCAGTTCAGCCAGATCTCTGGGCTTAGGAGAAACCTGAATGTTGATGTTTTTCCGGGTCCTGAAGCATCATTCTTCCTCTGTTGGATGCCTCATTGAGGTTGGTCTCAGTGTCACCTCTCTTTCTCTGTTGCCGGCTTGTTCTGGCTGCGGTTGAGTAGGCGCTCCGCTTATATAACCCCTTTTCCGGAGGTCCATTGCACGGTTTCGCAGACAATTCTACGAAAAGTCCGAGAGCTCTGGGGGTTTTTTGCACCACAGAGTGTGCAGTAACGCCATGTAACCTTTTCGTTCAGGGGCCGTACTTGCATCATAGTACTCCTCCCTGAGTCGATCCGTCCACTCAAAAGTAATGAGATTCTGCCGGTCAATCGCATTGACTCTCTCTTCATTGGCTCGCCCAACTCTAGGGTAGTCGGCATTTACTACAACTATGTTTGGTGTTGTCACTGTTGTTCCTACGAGCAGCTATAGAAAAGGGTTCGTTCATTCTTGTGGAGCCGCGCATGCAGGGATAAAGCTGTATACTCTGAGAGGTCTTCCGGAATCCCAGAATCACCTTTTGAGACACCTCACCCAGGTGCCATTCAGCTTTTGGCACGGTTGTTACGCCTTCGCTTAGGGGTTATCTCTTCGGGAGCATCCCTGGACAATTGTCCGCGACTGCTTAGGGGTCGTGCATAAATTACGTAACGCAATTTTCCGACAATTTTGACTCCCCCCCCCCCCCCCATATGTAAAGCTTTTTCCGACTTTTCCCTGTAGTGTTTCACCATTATGTAACACTAAGCTAGACCCCCCACCCCCCAAAAAGTGTTACGTAATTTATGCACGATCCCTTATTATTTATTGTAACTATATTCAGCAGAAACCTTGATACAGGGACCCTCTATCCGCAACCCAAGGACGCGTTCAGTGGCTTTGTCATAGGCGCTTCGGTTCGGCTCGTAAGTAATCTTCGAATCATTGTAACAAATCCAGAAAAAATTTGTTTCAATACAATTTAAAGATTTAAAGTGTAAAAATTTAACTGTTGTATTTTCAATGTCTTAGAAGCTGAACAGATACGAAAGTTCGATTGATATATGATGAAATATGTCCAATTTCAAAATAATTTCAAATTGATCGTTTATAATTAAACGCTTTTCTATAATTTCATATCCTATAAAAAAATATGGTTTTAGACTAAAATATTAAATCTTCAAACCAATCAATTTTACTTAATTTAATTTCCAACTTAAAAAGTCTCAGCTCTAAACAGTTCGATTTTTTTAATTTCGATGTTTGGGAAAAATTATTTTGAAGTGGGGAATGACCGTGAATTTTTTCCGCTATTCTGACGCCACCCTGATCTTACCATCTAGGAATAGTAAAAATTTCCCAATATTAAAACAACTATTTGAAGGGGGGCTGAGTTCAACTGAATAGGCTGCCCAAAATTTTTACATATTTACTGGAGGTATTTGTATGCATATATATAGAAAATCAGATTGAACAGCTCTCAGTGCCTAAATTGAGTCCGGATGATTAGAGAATAGCTAACATTAGCGCCATGGACAAGGACTGATCCGCGTTTCTGTAAAAGTTTCCGTGCATTTTCTCGTCCAGAATCTACAGGCGGAAGTTTTTTATTTTTTCTTTCTTTACTTGGGCTTCTAGAACCAAGGCATCTAGATAAAGTAATGCATTTCCCTCACTCCTGATATTTAGATGGAAGCCAAGAGTCTCGTACGCCTGCTTCATGGCTTTGTACATGCACATTAATTTACCAATCATCTGGTAATTCCTAACCATTTTCAGGAGAGAATCTCTTCCATTTGCGAGGATGTTAGCTGTACCCAGGATAATTCGGTTTTAAAGACATCGGAGATTTAGAAGCCTGCGCCCACCTTGGCAGAGCGGGATGTACAAGCGCCAAACGGACGAACTGATATGCAATATTTTCTGCATATGCATGATCTTATACACGGCGATGTAAAGGGCCATGAGCTACTGGAACGACTAGCGTGTTAGTTGCAGATGTCTTATTTAATGCCGATCGATTGGAAGACCAAATATTCTGGAAGTGACGATTGTATCTGCTTCGATGAGTCTCCTTCACTGATGTTATATTTTAAATGCAGCTCTAAGGCGGAAGGTTGCTGAAAAATTTGGCTTTATCTTTAATAACAGCAGTAAGAAAAATAGATCAAACATTATTCATTTCGAGTACTTAATCCTCAAGGCACGCATGAAGAAAACACAGGAGTAAAGCTTCCACGAACAGCTTCTCGACAAGAGGATATACGTCATATTCCACAGAAATGTGAAAGATCGGTTGATGTCACTTAAGCCAACGTTTGCTTTCTCTTAATCACCCGGGTTAAAGTCGAGCACAGGGGCTTTGATTTGAACTTTCCAAGATTCTTTCATTCCCACCTTAGCATGCCGTCGCCACATTCTGAGCTAAGACATTCATGATGATAACTGCAGGGAATTACATGCACATCCCGAGCATCTAGGACACATACTACCAGGTTGCTAAATCATGCGGGAACGACGTACATCAAAAGGCAAAATGCAAAAATAGGTTCAATTTTCGAGAATGAGAAGTGCCAAATACACACAACTTCCGATACGAGAACGGTTTTGAGCATGGCTTCAAGTGGCCTTGATGCTAAATCGGGAATATCTAAACGTAAACAGGCCGGGCCACATAAGCCATTTGTGTTGGATTTGGGACAGTTTTAACAGCTGAGACGAAGCCCTGAGAGTACTGCCCTCATGCTTTATATCACTCTTGACAGAGCACCGCCTCTCTCTCGGAACCGTGATCCCCGCATCACCAAAATATCCAGGACTTATATTCCAGGAAAATCGTAAACTAAGGGTTCTTACATCAGGAGTTAACTGTACGCTATGAATGCATATTCTCAAGAATTGTGTCTGTCACACCCTCCAGACTTGACATAGTTCCCCGTACTTTAGAGAAATGAAACATGATCGTTAAAGAATTTTCAACACCAGCCGAGAAGAACACCATACCCTAGGAGAATGAAAGGAAAGAGAGGTGTAGAGGCCTCATAAAGGAGTTTCAACGGTTGTACCCAGAATATTCTCTTAAGCTAGTCGCCTGATCATCGGTGATCTTGGAGGTACCAACATTTCACTGGTGAAAACACGCGGTTGTCTTCAGGACAAAATTTAACTATATATATTAGGAAGCCATGCGCGCACCTTTAAAATTTCTGCACATGAAATTCCATATGTGTACCATATGTGCGAATTCTGATTGACGTATAGGTTTGAAAAAATATGCTAAAATTATAAGAATGTATTGCATAAATTATATTTACCAATAGAATTGAGGATGATCACGAAGTATGAAGCGAGAGTGTACAGAATCCGCATCTTTTTAAATTTAAACCAAAAACTAATGCTTGTATTTAATAAAGAATTTTATGTACAGTGTAACGAATGAAGATTGTAGAGCTTTGCTGTATTATATAATACATATATCGCATAGTCCTTATCTCCCACATAGCTTGCGTCAAGGTTATCCTACCCAGATATTCATATTTCATTAGAATCATTTTTAAGAGAATAATTTAGTCATAAAATTCTGGGAAAGTTTTCTTCGATCTGTAACTAGAATGATTTGAAACCGATTTTTTGTTTATTTTTTGTTTAATATATTGAACTAATAAAGAAAAGATGAAATCGGCTTCGAAAGTTCTCCTAGAAATTGAATGGATCTTTTTTAAAAAAAACTTAAATTAGAAATTTAATGAAGACGATTGAAGCCAAATCTGTCTTTTCTTCTTCTGTTCAATATATTAAATCAAAAAAGAAAAGCTAAAATCGGATATATATTACACGAAAGTACTCAGTGATAATTCTGAAGTTAAGATATTAATATTCTCATTAAACCAGTGTTTCGAAATAATTTTTTTAAATTTGTTATTCAAGTTACAAAATGCTAAAAACCCGTCATTTCTTATATTTCTGCTACCTGCTTTTCTTCATTTTTAGATATATTTTTAAGCAGGTATAACATTAATTAATTTACATTCGCTAAACAGATTTAGACATCGTGGATGAAGTTCCTCTACTTCCATAATTGTTACAGGAAAATTTATAAACAAAACTGATTTTGGTTGTATTTCGAAGCTTGGAAGCAATTCTCCTATCGATCTTATAGAATCAAGTAAAATCATGCCTTATTACAACTAACCACTGGAACTCTACATGTTTGATCGTTATACAGGAATATAACAAAATTCAATAAATAAGCACTTTCAGATATAGAGCGTTTTTTTCTAACAAAATAGTTTATTTTACCCCAAGAAAAATATAAACTAGCGGTGAATTACATCTTGAGTTTCTCCACTTTGTGTGTATTTATAATGATATGGTGCTCAATCCAGGAGCTTCCTTACTCTTCAATAGAATCTCTTAATATTATAGGTCAATCGAATCATCTCGAACCACGGAATCTCCTATATTTTTGCATCAACTCTGAAGTATGATAATAAAAAAATTTTACTATAAAAAACCGATTCTAAAAATATTATTGAGTGCTAAAAAAAATGCAAAAAATATTTTTAGAAATCCATCTGTCAGTTTCAAGATATTAGTGAGAAAAATTAGCCTTTTAAATTTGATCAATTTATCTGCAACCTTTTTCTACTTATCGTGTTCACAAAAAAGTGTGACATCCACACACACATAAATACACACAACCACATACACACACTGACACACACACACACACACACATCCAGACAATGCTAAGAACATTGTATTATACATTTTGTAATTGAGAAACGTTCAATTGATTGAATCTTAAAATTTTGGAAAATGTTACCATTACAAAGCTTACTCTATAAACAAGCAAAAATGAGCTTCTTACGCAGAATCGTTCCTCTTACCCCAAAAAAATATTTCAGCAAGACAAAATGACTGTAAGAAACAGTTTTAATTTCGATCGCTTATTTTATCCTTACAGAAGATCTTCTAACGGAACGTTTGGACACTATCTTAATATCTGTGATACTTCAAAAGGATGTTTTGACAATTAATAACATTTTCAGATATTATAAAAAATTCTGACGAATTCATTGAATATGGTAGCCGTGTGAAAAATTTTGATGAATGCGTCTGGCGGGTAGCATAAGTATAAGAAATTATGGTTTTTTGGCGCCTTTCAGCATAGATAATAGTTTTAAAGAATGCTATTCTACACTTTTCTATTTCTCCGCAACTATGCCATGGTACTAGAAATTTGGTTTTAAACTTTTCTGAAGCAATGTTCTGTGGTTAAGTCTTTTCGGTAATGAATTCTAACGCAAACTTAGACAAAGAAAAAAAAGTTTCTGTGTGAAAAAGACAAAATTTAAATTTTGATTATCCCATTTTGTTAATAAAAACGACCTTTGTATGGATTCTAAATGTTTTTAAATATTCAAAAGTCGTTCTTCGAAAAAAAGGAATCCATTGAATGGAAAATATCGCTTGTTATTATTGATCTGAAATTTTTTAAAGTTTCTCAACAACAAAAATTTGTAATATTTGTGAAACACTTTTCAGCCGGTAAATGACGTTTTGATACAAACGGTTGCAAAATAATTATGTGTCTCATTAATAATTATGTGACGGATTAAAGTGTTCTTAAACCGATTGCCTGAAATTCGAATGGATTTGCATTCCTAAATGTTCCGATTGAAATAATCTGTGTTTAATTGATTCTTTCTCATCCTGAAGGGAAAATTACATTTTCACTTACTGTCTTTTTCATTGAAATGCTTTTGAATCATGGCATCATTTGCATATTTGCATATTAATGAAAGAAATTTGTTAATTATTTGTTCACAAAAGCATAGATCGCGCAGAAATGACCTATAAACAGTAAACCAACTATTGAAATACTGAATAAAATGGAGTTAGGGAAACCAGATTCAAATATTTTTGTTTATTGTCTCCGTTCGCTAATTTTGTAGCTACTGCCTTATTTTTTTGAATAGCAGAAAAGTGGTGCACCAAACAACCCGAATTGGCGGGTAATATTAAAATATTTCATGTATAAATATAAATTGTTTGAATCCAGAAATAAATAAATGCTAATTTCTTTAACCTATAAGATAACGTATAAACGTGTACTTACAAGGTATTTTTAATATGGAAGTTTATAAAAAATTGTAGATCTTTTCTAATTGAAAACCATTTTGTCTTTATATTGTTTTTGTTTCTTGTGTCGTTTTTCCAAAATTGTTATTTTTGATTTTCAATCTTATTTTTCACGATTAAAAGAAAATCTACTCGTCCTTTCTAAAAACGATTATCAACAAACTTGTAGATCCAGTCTGGGTGAAAAACTTTTTTCTATGAATTTTTATCGTACCGAATGTCGTTCGTCAAAACATTTAATTTGTTCATTTTCCATGTAATTTTTTACGAATAAAACAAAAACTACGCGTCCTAACAAAAAATTATTAATGCCGAATTTGTAGCATCAAAATCTCGTAAAACCCAATTTTTCAATTATGGGCATATTTTAGACCCCCATAAAACAAAATTACGGTAGTGAAACTCTGAAAGCAAGGTTAAATTTGTATGCTATAGCGAATTGTAAATAAGCATGCTGAGGTTCAACTCGCAAAACCTAATATTGACAATTATAAATCAAATTTACAAAAACGATTTCTTTCCTAATAGGAAACACGTAGTAAATTTCATGCAAATTTGGAGAAAAAATTTAGACTTCCGTAATCCTCATCCTTATGTATAAATCATTATAAACCTAAAGCTATTTTCTCCCTGAAAATATTTTCTCAATAGAATAAAAAGCATCTTTTTCTTATCTCTTTTTGAAAAAAGAGACAAGGGAATAAAAAAATATTGAAGCCTGGAGAACCATAAGGCATTGACTCTTTTATGGTAATTACCAGTTACTTGTAACACTTTTTTTTCGAATGCGATCACAAACAATATTATATTTTGAGTTTCAATTTATTCTCAATGAATGAGTAGTGTGGATAATTGTGGTTTACACGTGGCTCAAACGTAGCAAATCAAAACTCTGTGGGATTCGTTGACTGTTGCCACATGGAGTTTCGCGAACTAATTCTGAGCTCAATTCGAATACCGCGCCGCTTCGCATGTTTATGCCCGCCCGTTTTGCATTGTGATTATATATTCCGCGAAGAATTGTATTATATTCTATTATCGCAAGAATGTCACCAGTCGATGTTGTTAAAACATTTTGAGCTTCGGCTGGCATGGGTTCAGGGCCTTTCCTCTTTCCTTTCATATGTATTGGCTTATCAGCAGGAAAAGTGTATCTTCGAACTTCGAATCTCCGTTGTGGATTAGTGCAGGGTATAAGCCTAATAAGTCCGAAGTCAGCAGGTTTCAGTCCAAATACGAGTGAAGAACTACGCTTGACAGGAAGAGATCTGGAAACGGCACGATGTGAAGGCTTTGCAAGAGGACGAGGCTTGACCGTAGAATTAGGTCTGGCAGTGGGAGACTTAGACCTTGCACGAAGTAGAGGCTCGACATAAATCAAAGACCTTTCTGGAGAATTACGTTTGTCAGGAAAATCAGAAGTTCTGCAACGAGGAACGCCAGGAATAGGGGCGCCATTAGGTAAACACTCGAATTGTGAACATAACTCTGTAACAAGAAGAAGAGGATTATATTATTCTTAAAGTAGACCAGCATCTCTTAGTATATCATGAAACCGTTTAAGTGAACCAGTGATGCAAGTTTGAAGGCAAAAATTCGTTCCTTAGCAAAATGGAGTATCCCAAGCTTAGGAAACGGAATATCATTGATTGACAATTTAACGCGCATGAAACCGACAATGGAACCGATGTTATTGATATTGCTTTAGCTTCAATTCTGAGCAAACTACAAGTGCAACTGAATTCTGTAGAAGCCACAAAACTTGAACAACTGAAAGTTTCTTTAAGAAGTCTTAGATCCAAGTAGAATCAGAAATGAATGGTCATTATAAGATCAAGTAGCAAATTTGAGTAGAAATATGATAATTGCTTAGATTCAGATTTCAAGATTCCGGATTGGTGCATTATCTAAATAATTGATCCTTGATCGAAGGTTGATGGTCCATTTCTTATAAAAAATGAGAATAATCCTCAGCTACTCATAAGTGAATTTCGTTATTAGCTAGAAAATCAGAAGAAAAACAAAAAGAAAGGCAAAATATCTTGCATTAATTACAGAGATCGAAGCATGAAGTTCACTTCAACCACTATTAAATCATCCTGAAACATCTTTGATGTTTTCATACGGATTTGGTGGAAGTACTGGCTATCAGCGTAATCTGTACGTCCAGAGAAACCTTGAAAATGAAATAGGCGAATTGAGAATTTTTGAAATTGTAATTAATAACATCAAAATAAAGGTCCATTTTTCTTTATTCTTAACAGTGATTTATGGAGAGAGTCTTAAATATGATCATGTATGCAAAATGTATTCAGATTGGGTCCATTTGCCATATAAATCTGAAATTATTTAATGATCTTCTAAACAAACATAACAATGTCTTTATTCCAAATCATCAGTCACTCTAGTATGAAATAAGTCTACTATATAAGTGGATAAGATATTTAGAGTTCTGATTGCACACCGCATATAGATTGGATGTCAAAGCGTAGCAGTTGAAAAGCAAGGAATAAAAGGCTGAGTTTAAGACGAGAACACTTGAAATCCAAAAGATTTTGGCAAAAAACTGTATTTTAACGAAGATTAAGCATAATCGGGTGTAGTGGTAGTACCAATAACGGCAATGTAAATACTAAAAACATCTATTCGTACCAAAGATCTCGAACGTATATAAGAAAATCGGCGTTAGCCGCCACATTGGCTTTGCTATTTTGAATTCGTGACTTTCAACATCAAATTCCGCACTTTTTTCCCTCTCCTGTCTCACTGTGCAAGGGTTCCATTTTCCGGACCAGAATCAATTTTTACTGATGCACACGCGTTCCTCTTCCAACACTTGACTGTCAGCCTTCCTCTTTTTTCTCCTGTGTAGCTATCCCGGTTATTTCAGGAATCCTGGTTTTTAATGCAAATTTGAATATTTTTGCATTTTTTACTACGTGCGATGAACGATGTGATTACCATTCATTGTAATATAAAAATATAACTAACCTTAACTTTTTTTACTGTTTCAGGTGAGTACATTGATATTGAGATCACAGTTTGAAATACATGCATGTGTTCGTTCCTCATTATGATCGTAAGTAACGATTCTCAGTACATTCATATTTCTTTCTCTTGCAATTTTTACGGAAGTCCTTATAATAAATAGCCGTGAACAATTTTCGTGAACCGAGAGGAAACCGTGAAATAACCGGGAATTTTTATGATCGATAAAATGTCTGCCCTAAGATGGTACACGTCTAAATTTCAACGTGCAGAGTCAAAAGTGTAACATATGTGTAAATTCCGTATCGATGAGATAACTATTCGAATTCAATTTTTCTATCACACAGGTTCTGGATTCTTCCGAAATTAATGCAGAATAAATTCATACTGCTTTCGAACAGATTGAAAGAAGGTTAAAAAAATACACTTAAAATTATAAATATGTATTACATATATGTATTATTATATTTACCAATTAAATTGAAAAAGAGCGCTAAGTATAAAGCGGGCGTATGGAGAATCCTCATCTTTTCAAATGAGAGAAATAACTGGTTGATGTGATAATGAAGAATTTGATTTCTAACATAACTGAGGAAGATTGCAGTACTTCATTCAGTTATATGATACATGTAGCGTATAAATGTTATCTTATAGATTAAGCACGTCAACGTTGTCCTTCAGCGATATTTACATTTCATCAGAGCCCGTTTCGAGGTGAAGAATTCAGTTACTTAATTTGTTGAAAGTTATATCGTGATTTATATTATGTTTTAGGTTTCAGGGAAATACTGTTTTTACACGGAAAATTTACAGTATCTGCACTGCCTTGTACTGTAATTTATGAGAAGATTGTTGTGTCTTGAAATTTTGCTTACTCTTCACAAATTATTTTGTAATTTAAATGGAGACGGAGTCGTTTCCTCCAAGCTCACATTGAACAAAATTCTATTAGCACATTTGATGCAAATCCCATCAAATTGAATCAAACAATTTAGGGGAGAGTGCCCTTGGTTGGGACGTTTTTTGTTTTTTGCTCATAAGAATAATAAATATATGAATATAATTAATTTTGTATGCTCATACATAAGAGTGATGCTTAACTATAACTTAGAAACAGATAACATGAAATATGAAAACAAATTGTTGATTTGAGAATGATTTGTTTAAATCGATGAAAACGTCCCAACCAAAGGCATTCGGTCTTTGGTTGGGACACGTCGGTCCTTGGTTGGGGCACTTCAAAAAAATGTGTATTGATGAATGAGTGATTAAACTAAAGTGATACAATATTTAGAAAGAAGTAATAAATATAGGAAATGTATAAGGGAAACAAGATATGTCATGTAAAAGATTTTTCTGTAAATGCAGCAATATGTTACAGCTGTGTAAAATTGGTCAGTTTCATAAAGTTTATATTGAACAAATAAAACAGTTCTTGATATAACTGACATTATTCACTCTGAAATATAGAGAATGATATTAACTAGAAGTAATATATATGTATACATATATATTTATTTATTTATTAATTTTACAAAAACTTGAACAATAAAATATATGAAACTTTGAAATTGGACTTTTTGTCCATCTAGAACATGTTAACAAATCTTCAAAATGTCGGATAACCGAAAACAATTATTTTTAAGTGGAAATCACATAATTCCATGAACAATTATTACTCGATTCACTTATTTAAAGATATAGCATTCGTAATAGCATGTTTTATAGGTTATACATTGAAAGAAAAATAACTTCTGCCAAGTTAACTTAATATTCTTATGTGAAATTTTTATAATCATTATTTTATAAAGTTGAACAGCTTGCCTCAATGTTATTCTCAGTAAACAATCGCTATTTACAACATCGACGCTATTTACCAGCATTTTTCTTCTACTCTTATCGAAAGCGAAAACAAAATCAAATGTAATGAGCATGCGCGAAGTGTCCCAACCAAGGAACATGCAGGTGTCCCAACCAAGGAATATTCCGTGTGCATAGAAAATAATTGTTTACACATAGTTAGTGTTAGTATTTTTGAAAAACATGAATGGTTATATAAAACTAATTAAATTCCCAACAAGCAGATATTTTTTATTTTGCAAAAATATTTTGATAAGATAATAAAAATTCACTGGAAAAATACCCTAACATTTTACTTTTGATAGCTGTGAGTGATTTTCGTTCATACCTAGGGGTAAGCTAAACAAAAATAATTTTCACTTTAGCCATTCATGCCTTATAATAGATGAAAACTGAAATAATTTTTTCAAATTTTTAATGCTTAATCTATAACATTTATCCCCGCTGTCCCAACCAAGGACCGTCCCAACCAAGGGCACTCTCCCCTACACAATTCAAAATTTACCCATCTAGAAATCATATACCTTTTTTTCGGAACATATTCATTGAACCTCCATCAAGTTTTATTCATAAAGAAGGTGTATCATATCCTACAATTTTGTAAATGACTATCAATTTCTATCCATCGAGAAATCACGAGCAAGACTTATATAAAATCCTGTGGGCTAAAATGTTGAAAGGTACAATCTTTCGAGGAGAAGAATTCGATAGAAGTCTTCGACATTCTGGAAAATAGGATTTTATGCAGGTTCAATGAACAGATTTTGAAATATGAACATTAAGATCTCGCGAGGGATATAATTTTATAGAAATTATCGAGATTTGAAGACATAGGATTCGGTGAAACTCTGGTGGAAGATACGATTTCCTAGAGCTTCAAAAAGAAAATGTTGAAATAAAAGTATAACTCGACAGAGCTAGAAAAAATCGTTCAAGATTCTATAACATTGAATTTGCTACAATTCTTGTGCGGCTAAGATTTAATAGGGCTTTGATCAGTTAATTTTGATAGGGAAGTATGATATTTCTTGACAAATTTCACAGATTTCATTTGGCACACACTGGCCTTATTTGCTTTGGGAGAACTCCATAGCAAAATCTTTCTTAACGTTTCATAGGAATGTCTTGTTTCTTTAGTGGGATACCACGGGACACTTCCGATAAATAATACGCATTAGGACAAATAGGAAGGATTCTCAACAAACACAATATCGAAACCATATTTAAACCACCTGCGAAAATCGGAAAGTATTTATACAACCTTAAAGATAAAAAAAAGCACCTCTCAGTGATCCCGGAGTATATGAAATCCCTCGCTCTTGCGGCAAAGTCTATGTTGGTGAAACTGGGAGAGCGGTCAGCCAACTTACAAAGGAACACGAGAGTAAAGTCAGTCTAAAACATTTTACGCAATCAGCAGTAGGTAAGTATCATATTGAAATAGGACATAGTATGTTATTTGAAAAAAAAATCGCCATCGCGAAAATATACAATATTTTTTCAAGAAAACATAGAGAAGTAATCGAAATCTTAAAAAACCCTGATAAAATCGATAAGGACAATGGATATAATGCTAATTCGATTTGGCTCTCCGCGCTCCTGGGGGGGCGGAGTGAGCTACAATGTTCACGAAACGTCGGCAAGATTCGTAGTTTTGCACAGAATTGAAACCTGAATCACCTACTTTTATTATAATGAATCATCGTGAGAGCATTAAATCTATTATTATACACTCTGCAAAGAGAGTTTTCTTACTTAAACTAAGACTTTTAATGAGCATAGGTCTTCTCAAGCTGAGCTACTAACATCTTTCCGTTCGCTTTCTTCAATCGATACAATTCTTACAATCTAAAAACCATCCGGAAACATCTGAATTCAAATCAATCTAGATAAAAAAAATTGCTTCCCTTGAAAGAAAGCATACAACATACTAAATTTGTCTTGCACACTACCTCGGAAAAACTATTAAATCTTCACCTTCTTCTATCAAACACCCTTTGATTTTACATTTGGTCTACATTGCATCTCATATCATTTGATCAATTCCAACGGATTAAAGATCTTTCCACTCTAAAACAAAAAATTAAAATTGACAAATTATTCCCAGAAAGACAGACAACTAAGTAAAATAGTCAAAAACATGTCTAGCCATCTTTTCAGAAATAGAATGATTTCAGCCTCGTCTAAAGACGTAATTTTGGAGTAGCTCCCTCCAAAATTACAAAAAAAGAAATCATCAGTAATTTAAAATCCGCAATATACACCCAGCCACCCGAAAAAAAGAAATGACATACAGCGTAGCACGGCAAACATCTTACGCCAGGCCCATTTTCCATCCTCAAACGTAACGTAATAAGAAAAAATATCCATTTTCAGCGCAAAAACAATAGTCAGCAGAACTCACAAAAATCCACGAAGGCGACATTCCACTCAGACTGATCGTCTGCGCAATAAACTCAACAACTTAAACCTGGCTCGCTTCCTTATCAAAGAACTGAATCCTTTTAAAGGAAACTCTATCACGCACGTGCAAAACTCTTTCGACTCTATCAAAAAGATACAACAGATTCATATTCAACCTCAAGACATCCTAGTGAGTTTCGACGTAGTATCTCCCTTTACAGAAGTAATTATCTCTGATACAATCGATACCATTAAATCCTTTGCAAACATCCCCTCGGATTACATACCTTTGATAGAACACAGTCTTAATAATACTTACATCTCCTTTCAATAAACAATGCTACGAACATACCTCAGGAGCAGCAATGGGATCTCCAATCCAACTTGTAACAGCCAACATATTTATGGCACAACTAAATAACTAAAATATTCAACCAATTCAAGCATAACCCGAAATTTTGGTGCCGTCACGTTGACGATACTTTTGTCATCTAGAAACATGGAGTAGATGAACTACACAAGTTTTTCGATTCATGAATCGATTACTCACTAATATCCAGTTCACCATGAAAATAGAACAAAACGAAAAATTGACTTTCTTGGACCTACTAGTTTACAAAAGTTCTGATAACAAATTAAGGCAAGAATTTTACAGAAAACCCACCCTTATCACTGAAGAACTGAGCTGCAATGTTTACAGAACGTCGGCAAGATTCGTAGTTTTTTACACGATTGAAACCCGAAACACCTTTTTTTATTATGATTGATTGCCTTTCATGTTAGTAGACACTCTATCAAACATGTTTGACAGAAATATAGAGAAATTCTTGAAACTACAGATACAGAAAACGGCTTAAAAAGTATAGGTTTTTTTTATAAATCTTATTTAACTTTTTTAGCAGGTATTGCGAGCACGACAATATTTTATTATTTTTAAACGACTAGATACAAGAAGCAAGTAGGGTAGGATGTACTGACATTAATATTTGATGAAAAGTGGCATGCAAAAAAGATAATTTTTCGACTTTCCTAGTCCTATCCCCTATATGAACGCTTCCCATGTTTATACCCACCCACTTTCCACTGTGATTATATATTCCACGAGGAAATGTATTACATCCTATTATTGCAAGGATGTCACCAGTTGATGATTAAAATGTTTCGCTCTTCGGTTGACATCGGCGCAGGGCTGTTATATTATTCGCTCAAAAATATTGGTTTATCGGCAGGAAAAGTGTATCTTCGGACATCGAATCGCCGGTGCGGATTATTGTGTGGTATAAGTTGAATAAGCCCTAATTCTTCAGGTTTGAATCCAAAGAGGATAGGAGGACAAGTCTTGACTAGAGAACGGGGTTTAACAATAGGAGACCTGGACCTGTCACGAAGAAGTGGCAAGGCAGGAGAAAAAGAACTTTCCGGAAAATGATTTCTGTCAGGAGAATCAGAAGATCCGAAACAAGGAACAACAGGAATATGGGCGCCATTACGTGAACACTCGAATTGTGACCTTGAATCTGCAACAAGAAACAAAGAATTAAATTATACCTAAAGTAAACCATCTTCTGCTGGTATGTCATAAAAGCGTTCCGGTAACACTGTGGGGCAACTTTGAAGCATTGATAGAAGTTTGCTCTGGGAAACTGCATACACTTTCTCTTCAAAAAAAACATTCTTCAATACTTTAAAAATTGTCATAATTAAATATGATTCAAATCTCAAGAGAGATTTTTTTCCTATTCTCTACCAACAAACAAATTTAATGGACCACTGGTTTTGTTTGATTCTTCAATTCAATCGAAACCCTACAGAATGTCATCAATTATGAGCATACAAAATAATTTATTCACGCTATGTCCTTCTAATGTATAGGTTCATGGATCGTCCGGTTAGCTTCATATGTATGAGATAATTGTTGGTAGTCACCTTAAAATTGAAAGAGAATCTTCAAAATTAAATCGGCAAATCGAAATTTTTCAAAATTATAAGCAAGAATATGGAACTAAGGGTTCATTTTTCCTTGTTCTTAACACTAATAAGATACTTATTTATGTTATTTGGATACTGCTTACACATGGCATATTGATAGGAATGTCAAAACGTGGCAGATTAGAAGCAAGGAACAGAAGGCTGAATTAAGGATAAGAAGACTTGAAATCCAGAAGATTTTTGGAAAACACTGTCTCTGCATGTAGATCAAACAAAACCGGGAGGTAGCGGTAGCACCAATAACGGCTACATGGCACGTAGAGGTTTCAAGGTTCCAACAAAACGAGCTGAATACTTAAAACTTGACGAACAGATGCTTTCAAACATCAAAACAACCCTAATAGCTTTATATGTAAAGTTTCCAATCGACTCATATTTATTTGAGAGATTATATTTTTCTGCTGCTCAAATGTATGTTGGCGTATATCCCTAGTACTCAATGTCATCAATTTTTGAAAAACTTCCCATTCATGGTGCAGATGTCATGAGAAACTGTTTGTTACCTATGGAAATGCATGGTGAAGAAGTCTCGGAAGGGCGTAACAAAAACTACAAGATTGACAAACAAAATCGAAGCAAACAGCATAGTTGTTCTATAACTTGAGCAGATATTTTCTGCAGGGTGATGGATACTTTAGATCTTGTAATTAACGAGACGGCACTCTTAATTCGCGACTTGAAAAGCGAAAACAATGACTTATTCCAGAAGGGTGCGAGATTTTCTTTTGATTCCCAAAAACTTTGCGTTAGTGATGCATATCGATCATTTTTGGACAAAATCGAGATTTGCTTGAAACATAGTTGGATGGAACTGACATGTAATGGAGATCAAGAATATGCAATGAAAAAAGTCGATCGAGACGAGACGATCATCTCGACTGAGTGATCGTTCGTCTCGATGTGATGAGTATGGTTTTCAAGTTTTTAATTTAATCTGATGAGATTTTTGAAAAATTTAAAAATAATCGATATGCATCACTACTTTGCATACACTTCTGATTCTAGATTTGAAGTTAAAAGATGGCACGATGAAAATGTGACACATGAAACAGACAAAGAAGAAGAACAGGAAGAAGATTTACCTGAACTATCAGATATCTATGCTATGCTAGAGTATACATATATGTCAGAAGAAGAAATCTGCGAGGAAGAGAAAGATGGAGATGAAGAGGAATATGAGGAGAAGGATTCATAAAGCTGTGAATAAATTGAATTTATGATTTTTGAGATCAAATTCAATATCAGCGACCCAAAAAATCTCCTTGTACAAAGTATCATGCATAACTATAAAAAAATATTATTGGCCGCCATATTGGCACCGCCATTTTCTTTCCTGACTAGTGACATAAGTTTCGGAATCGCGACCCAAAAAATCATCTCATATAGAGGTTAATTCAAATCTGCTAAAACGTTGCATTTTAGCCACTTCATACCCTCTCCTGGTCCATTGTGCATGTGTTTGATTTCTCGGGCTGAAGTCGATTGCTACTTGCACAAACGCGTTTCACTTCCAACACTTGGTAGACAGCCTTTCTCTTTGTTACCATGTATAGCTTTCCCAATAATATCAGGAATCCTTTAGTTTTAATGTTAACCCAGCTGCGAATTTGAGTCGGCCGCCAGAGTTTGACGGTCGGTCCAAGGTTGGGTCTACCTTGGCACCCGACTCTGTTCAAGGTTGGCCCGACTGTCAGCGTAATGTTAACCGGTACACACAAACTTACTGGGCCCGACCGTTGCGTCGGCTCAATTCTGTTTCAAAGTCGGGCCAACAATTGAATAAAATGTGGCGATTTTTTTCAACGTTCTATAAAATTACATTCTTTCTACCTCCAGATGAGGTTCGCTCAACCGTTGGCCTAATATTAACCAGTGCAAGTAACCCTACTTCGTCCGATCGTCACGAGTGAAGCGAACTTCACATGCTCAAAATCAGCCTTGCTTCGCACTTGCCACATAATATGTTTTTCATTACATCCTCATCGCGAAAAAGTTCGACGAAAAACACGAAATAACTGAAAAAGAGGAAGATGGGATTATCTGATATTAACAATGGACCAATTCTGCAACACGTGTGAATGAACTGTCATTGCCCAACACTGCCTGTTTCTTCCGATAAATAGGGCGCTCAGGCTAAATAACTGCAGCGAACCAAAATTGACTACAGCTAACCTAAGCTTCGGCCAACTTCAGAGACGTGCATTTAAGGTTAGGAAGCCTTCCACTTTCATCAAGCTTCAGTATTTTTTAATGCTCCCCTTGATTTTTTCGCGTTCAGTCCACTACTCTGAAATTGGTCACATTACATTTCTTGGCTCCATAAAGCCACAAAACATCGAATTTTCCACAGAGATGACTCGCATCTTCGTTAGTCATCCCCAGACGTGACAGCAAGTCTCTTGCTTTTCTGCGACATACCTGATGATATTTCTGTGAAAAGACAAAAAAACTATATAAATTTTCAAAGTTAATATTGTACTAAAAATAGTGAGAGCGTAAATCGTTCATTCCATCTTAATAGCTTCTTATTCGGTTTTAGTTTATTAATCAAGTCGCCACTAACAATACTCGTTCAAAAATGGAGCGAGAAATGTTCTGAAAAGCTCTAATATCGCCGCGAAAAATGGGCGACCGTCGACTTTGGAAAGCAGTGGCTCCGCAGGAAAAAATATCAGGAGGTTCTAATAACGTTTACACGAATCTACTTAGTTTTTTCAACAGAATCGTTTTATAAGCATCTTTGTTAAAGGTTTTTTATTTGGGAATCGAATGGAGCTATCGCGTCGTTTAATGGCTTAGACTATAGTGTAAAGTACCCTGTTTCCTATTTTTTACATAGAAGTAAATAAAAATTATGTTTTCGCGATGTAAGTTACTCAGAATAATCTTGAGTTCAATAAGGCAAGGCACGTAACACAGTAGTAGGAAGAAGTGTAGAAGAAAATGGTGTAGGAAAAAAGGGTAAGAAAAAGTGGCAGGAAGATTCATTTTCGAGTCTTCTCAAAATAGACTAGTGACCCCCGCAGGTTAGGCCCACGACAAGCCCTCTTAATCCTTGGTACGTAACGAGCCTCTTCTTAGGGAACCTACAGTTTTAAGTGGGTTCCAAGCTACCAAGAACCCAGTAAAATTAAATAGAAAAATTTGTATTGCCTCATTGATCAAACCCCAGTCCTCCTGCACGAAAGCCTGACGCGCTATCGTCTGAAACACCGAGGCTCTAGCAATCACTGTGAATCTTGAAATATTTTTTTAACTTTCTTTATTTTCGTAAAAAAAATGACACCAAATTTACAGGGTGAATAGTTTTAAAAATGTATTTAAATGCCCTGCAAATCCCAGAATTTTTAGTTTTCCTAAGAGATATTTTGGTTAGATTGCAGAATAGGGGCGTCACCTCCGTTTTGGGTAGAACTTTTTTTCAGCTAGAAACTATTGGAATGAGTAATTGAACAATAAATGAAGCTTTTCGATCTGCAAAACGTGCAAAATTATTGTTACTTTTATTACTAAGATATCTCAAATATGGGCCTGTCACGATACCGGAATGATCATATTTAACTCACCGTTTAGGTGCTCTTAAAAATCCGTACGGCCAGGAACACTGTAAATAATTAAAATCGAATTGTTTTTTAATTAATCAAAATGTATTTAGATATTTTTTCATGCCGACATAAGCTATATCACTAATTTATTTTATTTTTACCGATAGAAGCCAGAATAACGACCAAGGTAAAGATCACATCACAAAGGATCCTTATTATTTCAAAATACAAGAAAAACTGACTGACACAGAATTTTAGAAATAGCGTCACTAATGAATATTCTGATTTGGGGGGCTTGATGACATCATAACTGTTACTTCGTTTGACATAATGTATTCAGTCGTAGATAATTGCTCGCACACATGTGCTATATTATTTCACCTTGAGAAACTAAAATAATTTATGTTTAAAGTAAAATTAGATTAGTTTTCTATGTATTGTCGCGTAATTTTCTACGATTCGTCTGAATCATTCACCAAATCAAGAGAAGTTATCTTAAAAACAATCATCTCTGAGGCCTTGGCGAATGTTTCGCAAGGAATGAATTCCGAACCAAGCCCAATAATTTCGAAATCTGTTGGCGATCTAATCCGATTCAATCCGATGGAATTTTTTAATCCTTCTCAATCCGAAAACCAGACCAAGTTCAATCTAAACAAAATTATCATGCCTTGCAAGTATGTGGGATTATTTCTGAACTGCCCCAAATTTAAAAGTCATGCTGTATAGCGCGCGCTTATTTAAAATGTTTTAAATATGCAAATTGATTGTTTCAAAAAAATAATAATTAGAAAATGCATGGAGATACATTTTTCATTGCTAAATAAACTTTCTCAGTCACAGATGTAATAATAATTTGATTTCACTGCTGAAAACACATTATTCCTTCGGACATCCAAGAAAGATTTCAGCAGTGAAATCAAATGATTATTATATCTATTACAGCGAAAGATTTATTTTGCAATGAAAAATGTATTTCTATGCATTTTCTAATTATTATATTTTGGAAACAATTAATTCGCATATTTAAAAAATTTTATATAAGCGCGCGCTATGCAGCCGATCAGAAATTCGGCGCGACGCATGCTCAGTGCGGTTGGGGAGCACGATTGGGAGCACTGGATCGCCTTCAAGTTTACAGAGTTTGTTGGTCTTTGTCATAGCAGTTCGACCACCATTCCATAGACATTTACTAGCATCCCTTCTTAAACTACAGGGAGTGCAGTTTTCATACCCAGCGCAAAGAGGGAATTTGCGAATGGTCATAACTTCCTTTTTACAAACGACGACCCAACCCTGGCCCAAAGTCGGCCACAGAGTCGGATAGACTGTGGCGCACTTTTTTGAAAAGATTATGAAAATAGGGTTGGTTTGACTTCGGGTCAGGTTCTTCTAATTATCGGCGTTATGTTAACCAGTGCATATAACCTTACTTCTCCCAAACATTTCACCGACTCTGGCCCAAAGTTAGGCCGACAGTCGGATAGACTCTGGTGAATTATTCTAAAAGGAACATTCAAATAAGATTGGCCAAACTCTGGATTATGGTTGCCCGATTGTCGTTGTAATATTAACCAGTTCATGTAACCTTACTGCACCCAACCATCGGCCGAACTCTGGTCCAAAGTCAGGCCGACAGTTGGATAGACTCAGGTGAATTGTTTGTCAGAGAAAAAATTGCCTTATAACAGGTTGAAAGCAGCTTTATGGTTTGGTCAAATTGAAACCTATTATAAGGCCTTTGACACTTTCACTGCCAATTATTTGTTTCGAAGCGTAGTGCCAACGGTCGAACGAAATAAGTCACTTGGACTGTATCCGAATGTCGCCCGAACTCGGACCAATCCAGAAAAAACATTTTTCATTCCATGACATTTCATTTTTAACCATTCACATGAAAAATTGTTGAACCCTCCTTCTCACAGCATGTGTAAAATGAAAAACTAACGAATATATTCCTGAGCTGACCATGGCTTTTTCCATAGCTCAGTTGGCTAATGCTTCGGCTAGGTGCATACAGGTCAGATAGCTTAGGTAGGGTTCAAATCCACAGCGGGTGCGATTTTTCGAAAGGTTTAAGCATCCGATCATACTCGCAAGGGACCTTGCATGAAATTGTTGGAAACAATAGCAGTTGAGATTAAACGCAGATCAGATTTTACATTTTCTGATTTTGTCTAGATTCTAAAATATACTCCAACTAATCGGTTATTTATATTGTTATATTGATAAATTGAAATTTTTAATTTGAAAGATTTTTCGGGCTACAATTGTGTGCGAAACTGTGAATGAAGCCGACGTTTCGTGAACATTGCAGGTCACTTCTTTAGGGCTGACCTGAAACTGAAGTTTCAGGTTATTTTGTTCGTATATATGTATTCTCTACGATGCCTGTGATTGGCCAGAGCGGCCCATGGGGACTGGTATTATATCCATTGTCCCTATTGATGTTATTAGGGTGTTTCAAGATTCCGATTACTTCTCTATGTTTCCTTGGAAAAATATTGTACGTTTTTGTGGTGCTGGTTGTTTTTTCAAATAAGATGCTATGTCCTGTTTTGATATGATGCTCGCCTGGCGCTGATTGCGTGAAATGTTTTAGCCTGACTTTACTATCATGTTCCTTTACATGTTGGCTCACAGACATTCCGGTTTCTCCAATATAGACTTTTCCACCAAAACGAGGGATTTCATATACTCCCAGATCACTGAAAGGTTCCTTTTTATCTTTGGGGTTGTTTAGAAGTTGTCCTATTTTTGCAGGTGGTTTAAATATAGTTTGGATGTTGTGTTTGTTGAAAATTCTTCCTATTCGTTCTGTAATATCTTGAATGTATGATAGGATGGTGGTCGTTTTTCTCTCTCTTTCTTGAGTAGGTCGTGTTAATTTTTGTTTTTTTTGATGTGTATTTTCTTATTGCTTCATTAGTTTATTTCTTCGTGTAATCGTTTTTTATTAGGATCTATTTAACATTTTGTAGTTCCTTCTGTAAGTTCTCTTCATCTGTTATGGAGACAGATTCGTATACAAGGGAGTTGATGACTGATTGCTTGTGAGATGGG
This sequence comes from Andricus quercusramuli, assembly GCA_932178445.1. NCBI lineage: Eukaryota > Metazoa > Arthropoda > Insecta > Hymenoptera > Cynipidae > Andricus > Andricus quercusramuli. The sequence goes on along the minus strand of CAKNXH010062916.1, from coordinate 184,416 downwards.
TGGTGGTGGAAGGAGGCGTGTAGGTATCTGTTTGTATGGGTAGGTTTTTTGTGTAAACTTCACGTCCCAATGTGTTATCAAATCTTTTGTTTGACAGCACGTCTAAGGAAGGCAATTTTCTGTTTTGTTCAATTTCCATGGTGAACTTGATATGAAGGTGTAACTGATTGATGAAATTAAAATACTACGTCGAAACTTACTGGGATGTCGTGGTGTTGAATGTGAATCTGTTGTATCTTTCTAATGAACTCAGGAGATTTTTGTACGTGTGTGATTGAATTTCCTGTGAAAGGAGTAAGTTTCTTGGCGACAAAGCGTGCTAGGTTATAAGTTGGTGAGTTTATTGCGGTGACGGTCGGTCTGAGTGGAATGTTGTTTTTGTGGATTTTCGGGAGTCGGTAAAGTTTTGCAGAGATGGAATTAGTAGGTATTAATTTAGATATTGTTTCGCTGTCTAGTTTCAAGGCTTTTCGGATGGTTTTTGTTTTGCTGACTATTGTTTTTGGGGGTCTTTTTTAAGTTTTTTCTACGTATCGTCAGTTTGAAGGTCCATGATTTTGTTGTTATAGTCTTCTATATCCATTATGACTGTTGTGTTGCCTTTGTCTGCGGGTAATATTATAACTGACTAATGTTCTAATGAAGAACGTAGTGCTTCATTCCATTATATAATACACGTATCGCATAGTTGGTATCTTATAGAGCAGAAGCGTACCAGAAGAATAGATCTTCAGGTCATCCGTATAAAATATATGAGAGACTTTATGTTCGTTATGATTGGCGTAGCTGTAGATGCACCTAGAAGAGGCTAGTTTTCCGAAGGGGCATCAATCTCTCTATGCGTCTCAATATGTGTGACTGAACCTTCAATCTTTCTAACAGATAGATAAGTCTATGAGAAGTTGAATCCAGAGTTTTTCGGTAGTCAGTCCAGCCCCTCGACAAACAGCGCTGATGGACTGCTGCGTCTTTGCAGACACTCGAGAGCCATCCATCATCCCCCCCCCCCCCGCGCAGGTTTCACGGTTGTATGAGGAATCTTCCATTTTTAATGTTAATTTGAATATTCATGCATTTCGATCCACGCGGGATAAATAGTTAACTTCAGAATTGTTCATAACAATTCGTGGATTAATTTTCTTCTTTTTAAAAGATTCATAACATAGTTACTAATTTTTCGGAATTGCTTATAATCTGTCCTATTGACCATTTATAAACACTGAACTGTCCATAAAGACTGATCGCTATTTTCGAAAATTCCGTATCGTTCTCGTTCGTGTGATTGAAGACATTGGTTGCAACATTTGCACAATTCACTTGGGTTAAATACATATTTTTCGGCTTTGAACAAAATTCTTGGTGCCTTATCGTTAAAGAGGCTACTTGTTCTAGAATGGATTTCATGCTTAAAAGCGAATCCAACTTTAAGTATGGTTGCAATTTATTGATCGTGGTTATATGCGGTACAATTGCATTTTTTTTTCTTTCACGGAGACTTATTACGTCTCTACTATGCAATGCATTTCCATAATTTTCAACAATTTTCTCCCCATCTACTTAGAGAAGGTATAATGATAGATTATCCCAAATTTCGCCCTCATGCACGTTTGAAATTTTTGCTAACCATCTTAGAACTGATTTTTCGCCACACCTCCAACAGGATCGTGCCCTATCTGGACCGTCACACTTCACCGCTATATGACCAAAGCCCTGGCAATGGTAACATCGAAGTACCTCTGCCTTCTTCCCGACCCTACAAGACATCCCACCCACCTTTAGATGTTCTGTCCGGATGAGTCAAGTCGCCAGCTCCGCTTTGAGCTCAACGTAGGCCCTAAGGGGACCCCTAAAGGCCCTCTTCGTGATGTCCACCTTCAAATTTTCCGGAGATATACCGCCGAAGTGATTTCGTACGGCCTCCTTCACCTGATCAACGTCTGCTCAACAACTGCCTCCCTGATACCTGCCTACCTCTATAAGGACCTCTCCCTTCCTCGTCTCTCGGACACCCTTGATTTTTACACCAAGGGTGTCCGGTTTCACCTTCATCTTGAAGTCCTGAAGGACCTCAGCATAGCTCGATCCCTGAGTTGGTTTTATCAAGACCGCCTCGGGTCGAGCTCTTCTATGCTGCTCCTTCTTCTTAGTGGATGCGGGTGCAGCTGTTGTCGCCCCTTTCACACTATTTTTGGGGGATGAGGACGCTGCTGCTGCAGTGTGCATCCTCGGCTTCTTCGTCGCTGGTTTGGAGGAGCCAGCCTCAACAGGTTTCCGAGTGGGCTCCCTCTCTCGCTTCTCACGATAAGGAGTGGGAGTCTGAGTACCGTTGTGGCTAGTCTCTTTCTTCGCCATAATCCTCCTTACATGTTCCTTCGCCTTTTTGCCGGCAGCCCATCCAACCTCTCCTGCAATGAAGCTGCACCGGAATTCGACTCGAGTGATGTAAGATCCTGCCTTCTGCGCCAGATCCTTCACCTCCTCCAGTCCATTTAGCTTCTGTTTTTTCCTCAATATCAATTTTCTCCACCACGTCCAACGTACCACCCAACTCCTCACATACACCCCGGGTTAAGTTTTGTTTGTTTGTCTGCATCCTGATTCCCACGAATAGCTAGGGAAATAAAGGTCCACACCCGCAGAGTCCCGCATGTGGGGGTTAGGTCTTTTTACTCTAGGAGGTGACCTGGTATCCTAGAAACACCGTTAACGACACCATACCCTTAGCGCCATGCAGTCTTCGGCACGGTTGGTTGGACTTGGAGGTTTTTCCTTCGGGATTATCCCTGGACCATTCTCTGCGACTGCTTGTTGAGTTGTGTAACCGTATTCAGCAGAAACCCTCGGTACAGGGCCCACCATCCGCAGCCCAGGGACCCGCCCGGTTGCCTGGTCAAAGGCGCCGGGTGTGTACATTAGGGTAGTTGGAGAAGTATTTTATAGACACTTAGTGAACATTTTCTAATTGCTCCGTGTACATCGAGCCCCAACTTTGAGAATTATACATTAATGGATTTGCTACTAGTTTAGAGAAAGGGATTTGTGGAGTGTTCAGGTTTCCGCCTTTGACGTTCATACAATTTTGAATGTCGTGTTTATCGCGATTTGAGTTTTGCTAACCATATCGTCCTTTGCCTTTTCGAATACGGCGGTGTTTGATAACAGTGTTTCTAGATAAATGTAAGAGTTTGTGATTTCTATCTTTTAGTCAACATAAGAGAATGCTTTGAGTCTTTCTTGTGTGACCATGACCTCCTTGTTAGAACACTACAATTTTTGTTTCTGCTTAATTCACGGAAAATATATTTAGTTATATGATTGATTGTTGTATGTAATATGATAGAAGAGTTGTTCTGTGTAAGAGATCCAGAGCAGAGTCGGATTTTCTATGAATTCAAACTAGATGCCATCCGAGCCAAGGGCCTTTTCATATTTACTTTTTTGCAGGGCGGAAGCGATTTTGTCATAATTTGTAACAACATTTAGTTTAGGGGGTGTCACCTCGGCGTACAAGTTAGAGTCGACATTTCTTATTGTGAAATTATTGGGAAGGAAATCGTTCCAAGTATGATTACATATTTCAGTATTTTTTGGGCTGTAAGTTTTTTAATAATGGTTCATTAACTTCCAGAATTCGGCCGAGCCTGTGGCTTTAGGAAGGGTATCAATATTTATATTTTCAGAAAGTTTTTGTTTACAATCTAGAATACTTTTATACGACTTTCTGGCTTCTTCCACCTGATTTCTAGCCTCTGGAAAGTAACACTAACGTTGACATATTTTTTGTTTTGCACGAAGTTTTTTCTTGCATAGACGACACACTTCGTCGAAGCAGGGCTTGTTTTTAACTATTTTATTTGCAATGAATATTTCTTTTAAGTTTAACTTCTCGGCATTTTCTGAAAATTTTTGTAAAATGACGTTGAAGCTATATTAGGCATATTAAGCCACACTGGATGAATTACTGCAGTTCTTAATTTATTTATGAAGCTTTTTATGCTGTGGTATCATTTATTGATTTGCCATTCAGTAGTATAAATCAAATATCTTCCAAGCATTCGACTAGTAATTGATCCCTCGCATTGCCTCCTAAAGTTATCTGATCATTACGCGAAGATGTTGATAGATCTTCAAGTATTTTGTTTATATTAATTGAAAATTCTTCAAAATTTGATGGAGGGTTAGAGTATTGCCTTTTTATAGAGTAGACACTTCGTATCCTTGAAGACCTTCAGGTCTTCCCTTTGATGCTTATCTAACTACCAAGCTGCTGATAATCATGAATTCTTTCATCCCAATAGAAGTTTAGAAAGGGCCATTTATAATCTATGTTTCCAAAAGAAAAATTGTGTTACCAAATTTGACGAGTTGTGAAAGTTCTTGAAAGTTACCTATATCATGCACATTCCAGAAGAATATATTCACTGATAACGTTGCATCTCGAGAATCCGATATTTTTGTTGCTCTTTTAGTTGGTGTTGAAGATATTTGACGGCGTGAGAAATTTCTTTATATTTCTACACTGCTTTGGCTTTTTGTTCTTTTTGTCCTCTTATGAGTCTAAACTATTATCTCGTTCCCTTCTTTGCTTGTCGAGATTGTACGTGAGGACGTAGGCTCAGTACTGCGAGTACTGACGTTGTCGTCATCCTCCAAGGCTTTGATCATTTCACGTATCTGCTTAAGGGAATAACCCATACCACTCAACGATACACGGTTGCCTTTCAGTTGAGATTCCTTGACAAGATCTTTTAGTTTTCTTGTGTAGAGTCGAAGATTCTTCCTTTCGTTTCTCTCTTCCTTTGTCAGGTGATTTGTGGTAAAAATGTTTCTATCCTTCAGATACTAAACATTCTGAAAAAATTGGATTTTCATCTTGATATATTGAACATGATTAACGTTGTTCTTGCACTAATTTCCCTGCCTAATCTTTTCACATCACGATATTTCTAATTCTTTCTCATTCAGGCGACATTTCCAGAACATTCAATGCGCACTTGAATGTGCTTTCTAGAGTTGGAGAAAGTTTGGAGTCAATGATTGACTCCTGAAAGCAATCAAAGCAATATATGAAGCCAGCAAAGTGAGTGTAAGGCCAGATGGACAATTGAGTGATTGGTGTGCAACTAGGCAGAGAATTAGGCAGAAAAACATCTAAGTAAGTCCCTCTCAGAAAAAGAAGGTGAGAATTTCGGGATCAGTAAAGCAAAAAATGTTGAGCAGAATGAATCCTGGCCTGAAGAGCATAGGTCGCAATAATAACAAAAACATTTTTTCATTATTTATGATTGCATATTTTTCTTCTAATTTTGTATGTTCTTTGTGGTGCGCCAACGTACCCTTCTTTTCTCTATATTAATCATTATAAGCATATGATAATTTTTGTCTTAAAATATTTTTGTAAGGGAATAAAAATTAACTTTTTTATTTCTTATCCAAAAAGAGGGATAGGGGAATTCAAGACAGATTGAAGTCTTGAGAATCCTAATGCATTGACTCTTCTAATGTAATTACCAGTTGCTCGTAACATTTTTGTCCGACTTCGAATCACAAGCAATATTACATTTGAGGTTTAGATTTATTTTTAATGCATCAGTGATGTAGATAATTGTGGTTTACACATTACCTAAAATTACTACTTTAAACGTCTTTGGCACTTGTTGATTGTTGTCTACTGGAGTTTCTCGGGACGATTGTGATTTCCATCCTCTTGATATATTCCACAAAGAAATGTATTGGATTTATTGGATTCTGTTCTTGCAACGATGTCGCCAGTGGATGCTGTTAATACTGGTTCTTTGGCTGACATGGGCCTAGATTTGATACGGCCTACTCGCAATTGATTTGGTTTATCATCAGGAAAAGTGTATCTTTGAATTTAAAATCGTGGGTGTGGATTGAGGTGGGGAATAAGCCAAATTTTGTCAGAAGAGTCCTGACCGGAGAGAGAGATCTGGCAGGAGGAGTAGTGCCGGAACGAGTTATAAGAGAAATGGGGTCTTTATCAGGTAAAGATTCCAGCTGTGAACTCAACTACGCAACAAGAAACAGAGGAAACTAATTTATCTTAAGGTAGTTCACGTGCGATAAATTCGTCAGAAACTTTCAACCGAGACAGATCCAAAACATCATTACGTGTTTGCTAACTAACCGTTCAAACTTTTGATTAGGTTTGTACACTCTCAACCTCTACTCAAAGAAACTCCTTGTATACATAACAGAAATAAACGCTGAAAACAAGTTAAGCAATGAACGCAGTAACATCGTGCAACATTCCATGTTCATCGGTGTTTATCAGTGTAGAATTTTAGGCTTTCAAATTAATGTCTGAAACTTTTTTAATTCAGAAAATTCATATTCAGACGCTAAGCAATTGCAACAATTGAAATTGTAGCGTACAAAGTTCAAATTTAAAACTCTTCAATTTTGAAAATTCAAGACTTTCTGTTTTAAACAATTTAATTTCTGAGTGTTCAGACTTGAATATTTGATTCATAATCAATCTTTTTTAATAGAAGGTTCAATGTTGCTAAATTCAAAAAAATTGTTCTTCTTTTTAAATCTTTCAGATTCAATGGGACAAAAATAGAATCTATTGATTTCACGTTATTCTATGTATAATTGAAATAGTTTGTAAAATGTTAATCGGACGATTTTATATGTTTAAATAATAAGGCTTTCGGAATGAAATAGTACACTGTTTCACGTTGAAATCTGTAAATTGTTTAATGTTGAACGGTTTCAGAATCACTCTGTGAAATAAGTTATTGCACAATTTCAAACGCTTTTAATTTATCAATTAATATAAGATTCCTTAAATTGAAAGTGTAAAATATTTTAGAATTGCGCATCGCAAACTCAATGATTTCTTATTTGAAATTTTAACAATCGAAATAAGCATTTCCAAAATTGAAGATCGTACTTATCTTGAATTTCGTAGCATCGTTAGATATAAAATTTATGACATAGCAAGTGATTGGATAGATTTCTCTTGAAAAATTGGCGAAAATTCCCTGTCAGAAAATAAACTCACTGTCGTTTCTAGGTCCAGCGTACATCTTGATAATCCTAAAAAATTCCTTGAAATCTTATTATATTCCTCAAAATCTTGTAAAATATCCTAAACTCTCTCAAATCTCTTAACCCTCTCAGCCTACACTGGGTGTTTTTTACCCAGACGATATTTTTGGTTTGCTGTATCTTTAGCATGTGGCAACGAAAAGTCCCAATTACTGTTCGTTAAAAATATTTGGGGGGGGGGGGGGGGGCATACCACTAGTTAATCATTCGACTAGTGCCAGTCGGGCCTTAACAATAAAAGGGTACGCATCGAAAGTTTTTCGTCGGGTATAAATAACCCAGGTTATTTTCAACGTTTGAAAATCGGCTTCAGAACAAAATCCAAAACTGGCTAATCTAAAGCTTTTCTATAAATAAGGGGTCATGCATAAGTTACGTAACGCTTTTTCCAAATTTTTCCTGTAGTTTTGCACCATTATGTAACACCAAGCTAGACCCTCCTCCCCAAAAAAGTGTTACGTAATTTATGCACGACGCCAAAATTTTGTGACTTCGAAAACAAATTGTTGATCCGTATAATTTCTAGGTACCCTGTACACAGAAATTAAGATGAAAATAATCATACATGGGAAACCATTCCTATTACAAATGTCAAAATATGGCAATTTTCATTAAACCGGAAAAATACTTTTTCTTATATGAAACAAAAAACTGCTCTCAAGTTCTCAAATTGCAACTCCCGCACTCCACAATTATCACCGTGAAAACAAGTTTGTTTATTCCTTAAGCTATCATACAAAAAAATTTTGAAAAAGCGTTTTTACTGTAAAGTTGTTTCAGTTTTGTAAAATTATTTATAGTATGTGTTAAATTCATCCTATCACTTTCACAATATTTATTTTTGTGAGACTTTCAGCTACAGTTTGAACAAAAAATTATCCTGATACGTTAATTTGGTCCAGAGATACAGGAGTTTAAACTTTGCCCGGGCACAAACGACCCAGTGTAGGCTTTGAGAGTTAGAATTCATTGGATTCTATAAATCCTCATCTTCCTTAGAGATACTATACAGATTATCTTGAAATTTGTAATATCTCTTAAAATTTCTTCAAAACCCTTCAAAACTTTTCAAAACTTTGAAATCTTCTGTAGACTTCAAAATTATGAGAACTCTTAAAAATTTGAATTTTGAGATGGCGGATATGTTATTTAAACCAATAAGCAAAGAAGTTTGAAAATATGTCGATGTATCCAATGTGGAGTAGAATGAAAATTGTGAAATAATATCGCCGTTAAATGCTGTGTCACATTTGCTTTACTAGTCGGCGCTGCCCCTCCTTACCTTACTAAATTCGTTAGGAGTGATATCAAAATTTACATAATATTCTAGATTGCAGGGTCATCCTGTATTTAAATATATTAAAAGAACTCGCATGGTTAAAATTTTTCAAGGAAGCCAAACTTTGTTTTTTGGTAAAATATGGTTCGAGCATTAGTTCAAATTCTGATTCACTTCATCTCAGATTACGTTACCTTCCAGGTTTTGTGAATGATTGAATAATACGAATTATCATGAGCGCAAGAAGTTTATTTACATGGGTAGTTTTCTTGGATATAAAAATATTTACTTTCAATTTGCTATAAGGAGAAATAGCACGAAGAAAGGTTGCTTGCGTTGGCATTACTCAAAGTAGGATTTAAATACAAGATTTATAATTTTCAACAGATAAAAATACAATTGAGAATATTGTATGTGTTTTATATAATCAATGCTAAGTCGAACATTGTTATGCAATTAAATTTCCTCATATTTTCCTAGCGAAGTTTTGCATATTTTATGATTTTATTATCCTAGATGTATACCATCCCAGGTTATAAAGTGATCAGCTTTCCTGCATCAAAATTTCTTCCTAAATTGATTCTGCAGGAAAAAATTTCAAACACCAAGGATTATTGATAGTCTCAGAAAGAAGAATTAGTAGTTCACAATTCAAAATCCCGAACCAAATATCTATGTTTTTTAGTTACGCTGTCAGCAGTTCTATCAGAGTTTATTTTAGAGCTTATTTTTATTAAAAAAAGCTTTCTAGTTCTGTGTAACATTTTTGAAAAGGATGTAAAACCAAACTCAAATTGAGGGTTTAATATCGGTACATAAAAAGGAATAAACCTTTTTTTAGTATTTGCCAGAAGAAGAACAATTAAAAGAGAAACAATGTAAGCTAAATAGATTAGGTAAATCTAAATTAAAATATCATCACATATCCTATTATGAAGTTTTGTATTTCTATCAATTATTTTATGGTAATCATATTAATTATGAATTTAGTTAGAACTATTATTAAGGAGAATAACATATTAGAGTTTAATTAGGGAAATTATATGATCCGTAAATTATAAAATCTCGAAACTAAATTCTGGAAGATGGTGTAGTAAAATTTGAAGCATTTTCAACTTCACTTTAAATATTGTACGCTCATAATATTCTAATAGTGCGAATCGGTTCCCTACATAAGCATTGTGCCGTTATCAGAAAACTTTAAGGGGCTCAATGACCATTTTTTTCTTTCTTAGCTGATTCCAGGATCTAAGAGTTGTGTTGTCATTTCTTAATTCAGTCTATGCTTGTCCGTCTCTTACAACATTTCTGTAGTTCATTTAGAACAAGGTGCAGATTCAAGACTGAGAGTATTTCTTTCTGTTTTGAACTAAGCCTTTCTTTTCTTTGTATATTTTTCGTCTATTTTAGTTTTCTCTAACAGGTTATGTGCCCATGATCAAAGAGTCAGGTTCAGTATAACGTGTGAAACAGCACAAGGTTTAGTTGAAATAAGTGTAGACACTTCTTCCGCATGTGCATAATGTATTTTTTAAGTTTTGTATTTGTATTTTGTTCTGTATTTTTTATCAGTGGACGAGTTGAATAATGAGGAAAAATCGAATATGGATGTGAAAAATAAACTTATAATTAATCCAGGTCGAATTATGGGGCGTAGTTTTTAAAACTGAAGCATGAACTCATCGGAGTGAACAAGCTTGCGCAAATATGACGCTTTTAAAGGAGGACAGTCGACTGATTCACATTAGGATTGCCAAAGCAGCGCGAGATGTTTGGGTTGACAATTTCGTTATCACTACATATGAGCGATATCAAGCTAGATATTTCTGCTCAAGTGAATATGGATATTAACGTTGTCTGAAGGTGAAAAAATGGAAGATTACATTACAGAGATGTTGAATCCTTTGAATAAATGAACGGCTCTTTGGAAGCAACTGAAGGAAAATCTATTGGCTTCAATGCTACAGAACAGTTGCCAGATTCTTACAGCACTTTGGTTAAGAATTTGGAAAGTAAGCCCTAAAATTATATCGCGATAAGTTTCCTCACCGTGAACTTAATTGAAAAATATAACGGACGTGAAGGAGTTTTATTATTTAAAGTGAAACTGGTATTTTTGTATTCAAAAATGAATGTTTCCTCATGTAACTTAGCCAGGTTATAATTTTCATCCAAAAATATTTTCGTAAGGAAATGAGAAACAACTTCTTTGCTATCTGTTTCCGAACTACCAGTTGCTTGAAATAATGATAACATTTTATTCCGAGTTCGGATAACAACAATATATACATTTTTTCAAAGATAATTAATGGTCAGGACAAATGTTGCTTATGCGTGACTTGAACATAGGACTTGAAAATTCTTTGGGATTCGACGACTGCGGCCTAATGGAGTTTCACGGACTAATTCTGGGGTCAATTCAAACACCGCGCCACTTCCCATTTTTATGCCCACCCGTTCTCCATCTTTATTATAAATTCCACGAAGAACTGAATTGGTTTCCATTATTGCGACGACGTCGCCTGTGGATGTTGTTAGTACTTTTTGTTCTTCAGTTGGCATGGGCACAAATGTATTACGTCCTACTCGCAACTGAATCCGTTTATCGACAGGAAATGTGTATCTTCGAATTTCGTATTGCTGGTGCGGATTGGCGTAGGGAATAAGCCGAACAAGTCCAAGGTATTCAGGTTCAAATCCAAGTATGCGTGAAGAACGATGCCTGGGACGAGGAAAAGTGGACCTGGCTCGAAGAGAAGGTTTGGTAGGCGGAAGATCCCTGACCGGAGAATGAGATGCGGCAGGAAGAGCAGGAGGAAGAGACCTTTCAGGATAATCACGCCTGTCAAAAGAATCTGAAGTTCCGAAACGAGGAACACCAGGGATAGGTTCGCCATTAGGTAAGCATTCAAAATGTGAACTCAACTCTGCAAGAAGAATCAGAGGATTACATTTTTTTAAAGTAGCCAGTCGTATAATGTTAATGTATCAAAAATGCGTTGTGATAAAATTTTGAGGCAATTTCGAAGACATTGAGGGATATTTGCCCTAGGAAACTGCTTCCAGAGGAACTGCATTTTTTTTATCTTAAATGTGGATAAGAATACTGCGGAAAAATTGACAGCTATTTACATTAAGAGTTGTTAATGTAGTTGTGGTTATTGATGAAAGAGTAATAAACTCAATTTTTGATATAAATATTATTAAAGTCAATTCATGTTTATCTACACACACTTTCAAGATTCCTAGTCATAGAAATCACGCGATTATGAGAATTAAAAATCTGGAATTGTGTGGCGATTCGAACATAAGTATATAACTCTGAAGATAGTTCGAGATTCGAATTCGTTCCTAGCCAATCCGAAATAAGTTTTAAGTTCTTCAATTACCATTTAACTAATTGAATCAGGAACCAATCTAAGACCAATTGAAAGCCAGATGTCAGACCTTTTTAATCGTGCAAATCGTTCGTGCTTTCTCTTCCAGAAAACAATTTACAGTTCAAAATGTTCTGTATGTGCAGTTGGAAATATTCTATTATTCTCTGAAAATCATTATAATTAGATAAACTATACAACGTAACAGAAAGTTCTCTTCCATTCTATTTATACAAGGAAAATGTATAGAATATTGTAAGATCCAACGAACTAACCTGAAGTTAAGATCATTCTCAATTATACAGTCTCGTTCAAGATGATTACGTATGTAGTACTACTTATTATCGACAGGTGTCACCGCCATTTAGTCCCCTATCAACGGTCTCCCCACTCAGGACATGTGGAGGTAAATATCAAAATAATTTAATTTTGTGTCATTCTGGGGTATGTAAAATGTTGGGACGAAGTGTGTACTCATCCAGAACGATACAATTATATTTCTTCTCGTGCTCGAGATTCCTTATGTAGATTTTTAAAGTTATTTTATGAATGTTGTTCCAAATTAATTTGCTCCTTTATTTTACTCAAACATTATTGACAAAATTATCAACATAAAAAGTGAACATTTATGCATTTGGTAAGATAATTGCACCAAAAGTGTCGTGCCGGTTTCAAGTTCTGGCAGTTATACACTCTATCAAAGATTTTGATGCATCTGACGAGCCAATAGCGTTCTGAATATAATTTATATTTGCTGCCTTCCTGAATGCCACGGACGTCAAATAATGTGGAATGATATAAGCTGACAGGTTTTTGTTTACGCCATAATCATGTAAAATATTCTTAACCCATCTGTAGATGGATTGAGCTGATGCAGGATTACAAGGTTTTTTTGTTGATATAAATAATTGATGAGGATCCCCTTTAAAATCTTCCAGTACGTGAATTTAGTTTTGTATAACTTCGCTGGAGGGCATCGTGGTTCTCTATCAAACTTGGGAATAAAAAGGAGTGGCTGTGCTGCTCCTGGCCTTGATGTCTTCATGAAATCTGGGATTTCTATCTCGATTCCTGCAATAATCTTCTTAATGTTTTCCAGTGTGATTAATGATATGGTTTGTGCCCGTTGGGCCGTTTTTGAAGGAAGCATCATTACTGTCTTCTGAGTCGATTGTATAAGGCTCCATTCTTCCGAAGGGTGCACCTCTATCATTGCATATAATACAATTTGCACGTCCCAGATTTTATTGTATCCGGGCTTTGAAGGCCTCTGTCTGGAAAACCCCTTCAAAAAATCTTGAGATATTGGCATCAATAACGGTTCGTGATAATAATAACTCTTGGAGATAAGAGAACGAATGGTTCTTTTTATGATGTGGTGACACGTATCAACAAGAAGTAGTACTGCATACGTATTCCCGAGAATGAGAAAAAATATAAAATGTTTTTGTGTAAATCTTGAATTCAACCGAAGCCTCACAAAATCATAATAACAATATGCCAGGACAACCAACAATTAGTTAGCTCAAATTCAATTTTGTACCTTATATTCTATAACTCTATAACGTCAGGTTCGCATCCTACGATGTTTACCAGTGAAAATTTTGTTTGTGGTCCACTGTAATCATCCCAGGAAATTATGAAAATTGGGCCGCAATTATACACTTCGAACTCCATATTTTTTTGGATAACGTACTTTACCACTTGATTATTAAACACAAACTATCAAATAGAATGTTAAAAATATTATTGACATTTGTTAGGTGTACAAATAAGTTCCACACGTTTCAAGCAACTTTTATTTTATTTATGAGAATGTAATAAAATGCAAGTATTGAATAATATAGTGGCCACTGGCTTCTTCTACTATTCCTGAATGCTCAGGCAATTTGAGGGTTCCATAGCGAAAGAGGGCTTGATCTTTTTACGCTGTAAAATCATCCACCATTTTTAGCACTTCAGCTTCAATTTTAATTTGATGATCAGCTAAGCTATTTTGTAACAAGCGAAAAAGGAGGACATCTGACAGGGCAATGTCTGAAGTGCAAGCTGGACGCGGCGAAATTTCTCATTTCAATTCTTCTATGGTTTGACGGACCACGGAACTTCTACGTGACCTAGCGTTGTGTGCCAACGTTACTCTTTTTAACTGCTCAAAAGATCAAGCTTCCTTCCGCCATGCAAATCATTAATTATCTGAGCTGTCGCGAACAGTAGTAGAAGCCACTGTCCACCATATTAATGATTTCTTGCATTTTGTTAGATCTTTATAAATAAAAAAAATAGTTGCTTAAAACGTTTAAAACTTATTTGTACACCTAATAAATAAAAATTTAGGAACTATATATTTTATCTATATTTGTTCATTTTATTATCAATTTATTACAATGGCTCGATTGAGATGATAAATCAAAATTCGAAACGTTAATATTTGAGAAAATATATTAAAATAGTCTGAGATATTTTTTCTTGTAAGCGGCCCTGCCCGGAAGGGTACGCCTTTGCATGAATGACGTGCACAGTTGGTACTACGAACTTTAATAGTACAAGTCTACATTTCAACGTGCAAAGTTGTGAGTGTACCATATGTGTCTGTGCACAGTCATGAGTGCACCATATGTGCTCGTGCACATTTGGGAGCAGACGAAATGACAAAATAATAAATTGAGCTACAAATTCGCATCAAAATGTTGCACAATGGGTAATTTTCATTTGTGACATAATTTAGTTGCAAAATTTTTACTAAGATTTGCACGTTCACTGTCAGGAATATAGAATTTTTGCACGGGCACTTTTGAGATTGTACAATATGTGCACATAGACGTGTTCAGTTAGATATTTGATTGTTTTAGGTTCAAAGTGCGCAGCTAGGAGTATACTATATGTTCGAATTCCGCATCGATCCGAAAAGATTTCGAATTCCTTTTTTAACCACACACATTCTGGTTTTTCTTGGAATAAAATCATATTAAATTCATAATTTTTTACAGACTGACTGAACAAAGTTTTAATTAAAATAGCAGTCGGGATAAAATTTAGAATATATCTCACAAACTCTGATTAATGTTTAGGTTCGAAAAGATGTGCTTTAAATTATAGGTAAATATTACACATATTATTATATTTACCAATAGAATTGAAGATAAGCGCTAAGGATAATGCAAGAATATAAAGATTCGTCATCTTGTTGAATTGCAGAAGAAACTTATGAATCTGAGAATGAAGAGTTGAATCAACAATGTCACCAATGAAGATGCTTCATAAGATCATATAATACATATATCTCATTGTCGTTATCTGATAGATATGAGGCGTCAAGTTTGTCCTTCTGAAATATTTACATTTGATTAGAGTCACTTTCAAGAAAAAAAATTGTTCACTAAATTTGTTGGGAGTGATATCAAGATTTATCGAATGTTTTAGGTTACAGAGACATTCTGCGCTGAAATAGATTGAAAGAACGAAAAATATTATTTTCATCCACCCGAGCCAACGATGATCCAGTGGATTTTCAATCACTAACACTCTAAATTTAAAACAGAATTTTTACAATAAAATAAAATTTAAAGATTTTTCGGGTTTCAATCGTGTGCGAAACTATATATGTTGCCGACCCATGGTGCCCCATGGTGGGGACTGGTTGAACTTGATTGGCCAATCAAGTCTTTTTTTAAAAACCCGGGAGGATGGAAAGCCAAATGGGATTGGTATTATATCCATTGTCCCTATTGATGTTATTAGAGTGTTTCAAGATTTCGATTGCTTCTCTAAATAAAATAAAATACTATGTCCTGTTTCGATATTATGCTCAGCTACTGCTGATTGTGTGACATGCTTTAGCCTGACTTCACTCTCAAGTTCCTTTACACGTTGACTTACCGCCTTCTCAGTTTCTCCAATATAGACTGTACCACAAGAACAAGGGATTTGATATACTCTCGGATCACTGAAAGGTTCCTTTTCATCTTTAGGGCTGTTTAGAAGTTGTCCTATTTTCGCAGGTGGTTTAAATATAGTTTGGATGTTGTGTTTGTTGAGAATTATTTCTATTTCTTCCGAGATACATTGGTGAGAGGAGGCATGCAGGTATCTGTTCGTGTGCGTGGGTTTTCTGTAAACTTCATGTCCTAATGTGTTATCAGATCTTTTATAAACTAGTATGTCCAAGAAAGGTAATTTTCCGTTTTTTTTTCAATTTCCATAGTGAACTGGATATCAGGGTATATTTGATTGATGAAATCGAAAAATTTGCTTAGTTATTCTAGTCCATGTCTCCAGATAATAAAGGTGTTGTCCACGTAACGGCACCGAAATTCCGGTTTAAGCTTGGATTTGTTAAAGATTTTAGTTTCTAGATTTTCCATAAAGGTGTTGACTATTGTGGTGAGATTGGGGATCCCATTGCTGCTCCTGAGGTTTTTTTGTAGAATTGGTTATTGGAAGAGAAATAGGTATTAGTGAGACAGTGTTCTATTAAAGGTGTGAGATTGGAGGGGAAGTTTGTAAAGGATTTAATAATATCGATTTTATCAGAGATTGCTACTTTTGTAAAGAGAGATACTACGTCGAAACTTACTATGATGTCTTGATGTTGAATGTGAACCTGTTGTATTTTCCTGATGAAGTTAAAAGAGTTTTGGATTTGTGTGATAGAGTGTTCTGTGAAAGGCTTACGTTTTTGTGAATTTTTGGAAGTCTGTAAAGTTTTGGAGAGATGAGATTAATAGGTTTTAGTTCGGATATTGTACCGCTATCAAGATTTAAGTCTCTTATGAGGCTTTTTGTTTTTCTGGCTATTGCTTTTGTGGGGTCTTTTTTAAGTTTTTTATATGTATCGTCAGTAAGAAGGTCCATGATTTTGTTGCTATAGTCTTCTTTACTCATTATTACTGTTGTGTTGCCTTTGTCTGTTGGTGATATTATAACGTCTTTATTCTGATTGAGTTCTTTAATAGCTGTTTTTTCTTGTTTTGTTAAGTTTGACGAGGGAAGTTGGGCTTCGTGTAAAATGTTGGCTGTCCTACGTCGTATGTCATTTGATTTTTCAGGTGGAAAGGTATAGATTGTGGATTCCAAATTACTGATGATTTTTTCTTAGGATTTTGGAGGGAGCGATTGCAAAATTATGTCCTTTAGATAAGGCTGAAATCATTTCATTGCTGAGAGGATGGTTAGAGATGTTTTTTACTGTATTAGCTAATGGTACGTGCTTTACTGGAAGTAATTTGTCAAATTTTATTTTTTGTTTCTCAATGCAAAAATCTTTAATCCGTTGGAATTGGTCAAATGATCTGCGGTCCAATGTGGACCAAATGCCAAATCTGAGAGTCTGTAATAGGAAAAGGTGAAGTTTTAATAGTTTTTTGGAGGTAGTGTGCAAGGCAAATTTAGTATGTTGTACTTTTTCTCTTAAGAGAAGCAAACTCGTTTCATGTAGAATCGATTTGGATTTGGATGTTCCCAAATGGTTTTTTAACTGTAAGAATTTTGGGACTATGTTATTGTCTCTAGGCCGTTTTAAGAAAGCTAAAGATGTTAGTAGCTTAGCTTGAGAAGACCTGAGCTTACTAAAAGTGTTAGTTTTTAGTAAGAAAACTCTCCCCATAGAGTTCTTTAATAATAGATTTAATACTTTCACGATGATTCATTATAATAAATTTAAATTTAAAATAAAAAGATTTTTCGGGTTTCAATCGTGTGCGAAACTATGAATGTTGCCGATGTTTCGTGAACATTGCAGTTCAGTTCTTCAGAGCTGACCTGAAACTGAAGTTTCAGGTTATGTTGTTCTTATATATGTATTCTCTACGATGCCTGTGATTGGCCAGAGCGCCCCATGGTGGGGGACTGGTTGAACTTGATTGGCCAATCAAGTCTTTTTTTTAAATAAAAAAAAAAACAATTATATATTGGATGGATATTATAATAATCGGAAAACAGTGAATGACGTTTCAGTTGAAGAAAGAAACTGGTTTTGGCTCGACCCAAACTGCCAACGTTGGCCGTCAGAGACTGGCCAACCATCGGCTCAACCTGCAAACTATATGAAATATTCATTTCAATAATAGTGATAGAAGTAATATTTATATACGTATAGTAAACTTCCAATACATATTTAATACTATAATATATACTCTCTTTATTTTTATTCAACTTTAGATCACAAACAGTATTCTATTTTAGGTTGACATTTATTTTCAGTGAGCCGACCGTGTAGAGGTTAATTCGAACACCGCGCCGCTTTTCATGTTGATGCCCACCCGTTCTCCATATTCATTATAAATCCCACGAAGAACTGTATTAGCTTCCATTATTGCAACGACGGCGCCAGTGGATGTTGTTAATACTTTTTGTTCTTCAGTTGGCGTAGGCACATAGGTACTACGTCCTATTCGCAACCGAATCGGTTTTTGGGCAGGAAAAGTGTATCTTCGAATTTCGAATTGCTGGTGCGGATTGGTGTGCGGAATAAGCCGTATAAGTCCAAAGTCTTTTGCTTCAAATCCGAATATGATTAAAGAACGATGCCTGATAGAAGGAGACCTGGATCTTGCACAAAGAGAAGGCTCGGTGTGCGGAAGATCCCTGACCGGAGCATGAGATCTCGCAGCAGGTACAGGAAAAAGAGACCTTTTTAGGAGATTTATGTCGATCAGGAGAATCAAAAGTTCCAAAACTAGGAACACGAGGAATGGGTTCGCTATTAGGTGAACATTCAAACTGTGAACTATACTCTGCAAAAAGAAACAGATAATTACTTTCTTCTCAAAGTAGCCAGTCGTACGTGAATTATAATGAGGCGCTTTTGACTGCACAATACATGGTTGTTGCGTGTCTTATTAATTTGTGAAAACCCTTTTTTTTCTCTTCGCAAAGGCCCCCGTGGGAGCATGGTCCGCTCGTAAGCCTTGTAGGTTTAAGAATTTCATTTTATTTGAACTATTATTCTGTACTTTTTGATCTTCCTTTTATTCAAAATCAAAATGTTCAAATTTCCATACTGCTGAATCAGAGGTTTAAACATGAAATGATTATTTTGGTGCGGTTTTGTATTTTTATATCCGGTAGACCAGTTTATTCTCGAGAGAAAGGATTACGGAAGTTCGTCAAGCTGAAAATATGTTTTTATCCAGGACGAAACGTTAGCCACAGCCTTGTCCACGGAACAGAGTATCTGTTGGGGCAACAAGCTGTTGCGCACTGAAGCCGAAGTCCGGATAATATTGTGAAATATTGTTACTGGAGGCATACACTCGGCATCAAGGAAGCGAACTATCTGCAAATTCTCTCAGGCCCTGGTCTACAGTAGTGGCGCGGCAAATACATCTGTCATGTAAATGCGCGGAAGATTTAAATTGGCACATGACGTAAGTAACTGGGACCGACCATCAAGGTGAAGGGAAGCGTCAGAATCACCTTCTGTCAGACGAGCGATTTGTCAAGTCGCGTAGGATGGCATGCTGCCACGTACGGTAGAAAGGCAGTATTCTCATAAAATGTATTCGTTTTTACTATTTTCCGTTATGCCGTCTTATTTTTACAGCCTTCGAGCTGTTAGTTGTCTTGAGGGCTGCGTGAGAACCGTGCAATCATAAGACGATCAAATTTCCTTTTAAAAGTGATAGCTTGCGTGGTCACGATGTTTTTTCATGGTTAAATCTTACCTATTTGATTTTACGCTCCAGAATTGACTATGGAACGTAAAATCTGTTATTGTATAGAATCCAACTATTGAATGAAGTCATTCAGTGTCAATGAGGATTTATAGATGTTTATATATTCTCAGATTATTTTATCTCAGTGATTTTCCGCAATAATTTTCTCCTGGTGATTCGGGTGAAACCACCAGGAGGAGTTTTGTAAATTCTGCCAGACATGTTGTCTATGAATATATATTTGATCGATTTACCGCAATATATGCACGTTTTTTTTCAATTGAGAGATTTTGAAGAGCCCTCTATTTCTCTGCATGAGTAAGGTTCACAGTTTGCCCACGCCACTCTGCTGAAATAAGAAGCAATGCTGGAATCGGAAGACATCGGTCTTATTTTCATTTTCTGAGTCAGTAGTGCTGTTTGTTTCAGATTTTATATAGAACGGAAAATAATTAATGATCTCTTGTTTAATTTTTTTCACTGTTCGATCATGGAAGGAGACAGGAAACTCCGTTCGAAACTATATCAAGAATTCGGTGTGGCCAAATTGTGAGGTAAGTTTTAAGGCATTGAGGGATGTTTGCCATAGGAAACTTCTCACAGAGAAACCCTAAGCTTTCTACCATGAAATTAGAAAGAAATGCTTATCTAAGGCTAAATCTGAAGAATCCAACACGTTTCTACTGCCAAATAGTCGTAATGACATTTTCAGGGATCCTTGAACATACATTATCTCTCGAATCTTTTGCACAGTTGGTACTCTGGAATGTGCAAATGTATAGATGGTTCACATCTACTTTTTAAGATTTAGCGTTAGGAGTTTACCGTATGTGCAAGTGCATAGTTGGGGATATACCATACGTTCACGTATATGTATCCAGTTACAAATTTGATTATTTTGAGTTAAACATGCCCAGTTGGGAGTGTATCATATGTGTATGTGAACAGTTAGGGCTGCACTATATGCTTATGTAGACATGTCTAGTGAGATATTCAACAATTCTAAGTTAGACGTGTACTTTCGAAAGTGTTCAACCGTTGTGCGTGTGCAGTTCGGAGTGTGACATATGTACACGTAAACGTGTCTAGTTAGACATTTTGATTGTTTCAAGTTAAACCTGCTCAGTTTTGAGTGTACCATATGTCCACGGAGAAAATTTGTTCATTAGAATTTACCCAATTAGTTAGGTAAATGGAGGACATCACTGCATTTGGATAAAGTTTACAATTATTTTAGGATTTAATACAAAACAGAACTATAAATAATACAAAAGAGTTATGTAAAATCTCAAGTCCGAAAGTGAAAATTCTGATATGTAATAATTAATATAAGGGTTGTATTATTTTAATACCAGTATATTATAAAATAACGCGAAGTATTGTACATTTTCATCAAATGAGTGATATAAAGTTTACTTTTGTGTGATATTAACGATTCACTTAAAGGAAAGTATAGATTGCAGAATTTTTAAAGAGATTTTCACTTCCATTAGGAGAGGAATTACACAACAGTATGGTAAAATGAGACTCGCTAGGGACGTCAACTTTCTCAGGGCTGAAGTTTCAAGCCAAGTCCCCCGTAGACACTTTAACATTTTTAAGTTTCGGTTTATACTGTAGAATTTGAGAAAATATTCAAATATATATACTATCCTTTTATCTCAGTAGATAATACTCATTAAGTCACTTAATCAAAGTAGAATGTATTTAAAAATTGACGTATAAGGATGCGGGTGATAAACAAACATCGGACGGCACTGGACAACTGACTTCGAACTTCGAGGCGGGAGATCCCCGAAGACTAATGTTTAAAAACAAGGTTGAATTTCTAACGAAAAAATATGAATTTGCTACCTAAATAATTGAATTTCTCATAAAAAAGAAAATGTTTCTAACAAAATAAGTGTATTTTCAACTTGAAAAGATCAATTTTCTAGCAAAAAAGAAGTAGCTACCTTTTTCGCTGTAAAAATTATTTTTTACCACAACAAAAAAACATATTTTCAATAAAATCTGTTCAATTTTCAACAAAAGAAATGAACTTTCAACTAAAATAATGCATCTTCAAACAAAAACAATAAAAAAACAACATTTCACCAATTAGGTAAATTTCCAACCAAAAAGATGAATCTTCGATGATAAAAAGACAAATTTCCAACTAAAAAATAAATTTTAAACAAAGAATAGAATAGTTTAATTTTCAGAGAAAGAAATAGGTTTGTGAACAAATAAAATTAATTTTCGACAGAATAGTTAAATTTTTAACCGAAAAGATGTAATGGCTATAAAAAAAAATCGAAAAATGGAGTATACTTGAATTTTTAGTTGGAAAAATGAATTTTTATCTAAAAAAGTTAATTTTCAATATAAAAAATAATTTTCAACTGTGGAAATGAAAATTTCAACCAAGAAGATTAATTTTATACCAAAAAAGAATAATTTTTAAGAAAATACAGGAATTTTCCATCAACATTTTTCATTTTTAATGGAATTTTCAATCCAATAGTTGCCTCTTCAACTAACAAGGTTGAAAATTTCGAGAAAAAAAAATTTCAACTAAATGGATGAATTTTCAACTAAAAAACATAAATTTTAAACAAAGTATATAATAATATAATTTTTAGTTAGAGAAATAAGTTTTTAAGCAAATAAAATGAATTTTCAACTGAACAACTGAATATTTTACCTAAAAGATTAAATTTGAATGCAAAGGAATCTCGATAAGAAATTGAATTAAATTTTTAGTTAAAAAAATTAATTTTCATTAAGAAAAACTATTTTTTAACCAAAGAAATTAAATAAAATACATGTATTTTAACTAAAGAGGTTATTCTATGCAAAAAAAGACAACATTTCAACAAAATAGATAAATCTTTAAGTGAAAAAGCTAAATATTCAACAAAAAATATATTAGTTAAATTTTCAGAGAGAGAAATAAGTTTTTCAGCAAATAACTTCAATTTCCGTAGAAGTATTTAAATTTTCAAGAAAACAAATAAATTCTCTTCAAAAAGATCAAATGTCTATAGAAAAATTTTAAAACAAAATCGAGTTGACTTTTTATTTGAAAAAAAATTTTTATCAATAAAAAAAACTAATTTTCCACCAAAAGAAAGAATTGTGAGTAAGTAGAAAAAGTTGGAATTCATATTAAATTCACTGGAGGAATTTCCTCGCTATTATACGGAAACTTCTGTAAATCATGTACAACGTTCTCAAATAATATAAGAATTTCTGTAAAATCTATAAAAAAATGTTGGAAAATGAATAGAGTTCTTTTTCTAAAGAAAGGGTCATTAGTGCGCGCTTAGCAATCATAATTTTCTATTATTTTTAAAACGTAGACCATGCAAAAGTTTGAAGTATTGAAAATCAAATAATTTAAAGTTTCAAGGTTAGAAAATTTAAAATAAAAAATTATTTAATATTTTTATTTACTTCCGATTAATTGATAGAATGTTACAATAACAAATTTCTATGAAACAGGGATCAGATATTTTTTTGTACGGCCCTGACGTACTTGTACTTCAACTTTATAGCCGAGATTTTTTTCCCGATATTCTAACTGTTAGGTTAGCCGTGAGGTTTAGTTGTTAGGGATACAATGCGTTAAACGTAGCTTAGGTGGTTCGAAACCCGTCACAGCGTTTTCGATTTTTAATAGCGTAAATATCGTTAAAAGCGTGCGACTATATCGTATGTAATGTATCGTAATTTAATGTAATTGTTTAAGTTAAATTGTGTATATGTACCAGCAATATACTTATGAATTGTACGATATGTGTAAGCATGTGTTTGTTAGGAGTGGATGACCTTCCACAGAATCAGTTCGTAGCAAGAATGTTTTTTTTTGCTGGCGCACGAAATTTTACATGACTGGGATGTAGAATTCACATATTTAGAGAGGTAGACTTTGTTTTCTAGGATTGAAACTGTACCTAACAGTTCGACTCATTTTACCTAACTGGTAGGTAATCGACATCTCATTTTACCCAACTGTCAGGTAATCTCTGATATCTTGTTGTATTATTTCTTACTGAATCGCGAATTAAATTTTAATGAATTTATATTAATAATTCATATTTTCACATCAAATATTACCCTATTTCATTTTACATGACTGAAAGTGAAATTTTAATATAATGCCGTAATGTCCTCCGTTTACCGAACTAAGTTATGCAAAATTTAACACACAAATTTTCTCCGTGTCCACGTGATACGTATCTAGTCAGACATTTAATAGTTCTAAGTTAGACGTCCACACATGTTCACGTAAAAGTATCCAGTTAGTCCTTCGATTGTCTCAAGTTAGACGTGCACAGATGGGAGTGTACAATATGTGTACGTGCACAGTGAGGTGTGTCATATATGTTTACGTAGACGTGTCCAGCTAGAAATTGAATTTTCAAAGTTAGAAATGCGCAGTTAGGAGTGTACTATATGTGTGTATTACGCATCGATGGGGACACTCTCCGAAATCCATTTTTCATCACAAATTTAAATTTGATTATAGATATGTATTACATATAATATTATATCTACCCATAGAGTTGATGATGAACACTAAGGATGGGGCGAGAGTATGGAAAATCCCCATCTTTGTAAACTAAAGAAAAGACTGCTAATGAAGAATACGATTGTAAAATGTAACTAATGAAGATTGTAGTGTTTGATTGGATTATGATATACATACATCGCAGTGTTATTATCTTCTGGATAAGTGATGCCAAGTTTTATTCTGATGAGATATTCATATTTCATTAGAGTGAGTTTCAAGGAAAAAACTTAATGACCTAACTTGTTAAAAGTGATATCAACAAATACATATATGTTCCAGGCTACAGGGACATTCTGTGTTTAGAAAAATAAAACAAACTGAAAAGCTCAATTTTATCTATCTGAACCAACGAGGTTGATATTCCTGGTTTCAAATTTTTCAAGAAAACCAAATTTTTAAAAATAGAAGATTTTCATGAAAGTCAATACAAGGGGAATTTTCAAGAGACACAACTCAAACTTGAATTAAAAATCTGATAATTTTAAAAGGAAACCTAAATTTTGAAATATTTATTGAGGGTGTGTACAGTTGTCCCGAAAAATTGGGGCAGTTCGAAAAGGGGATGGACTAGTCGTCCCGAAAATTCCGGACGACTAGCCAAGCTTATGAAAAATATTGGACTAGTCATCACGAATTTCGGGACGGCGAGACACTTCGATTTATCAAATTTGTGAGCTCCTATAACAGTCAGTAAGAGAAGGTTTTCTAAGTCACAGCATACAAATTTGGGGCAAAAATTCAAAAATTCCAAAAGTGGACTTAAATCTAGAAAATATGATTAAACTGGTATATTTCTATGAAAAAAACTCGTATTGACTTGCACAGAAATATACCAGATTAATAACATTTTCAACATTGATGTCAGCTTTTATAATTTTGGGCCGCAGATTCCTCTGTTGTGACTCAAAAAACGTTATCTCGCGGACTTTGATGATAATTTAAAAATAAAATTTTAAAAATTTGTTTCAACTTTTTTAATTCTAACCTCAAATTCGTGTTATTGGACTCGAAAATGCCCTCCTTTTCTATTTTCATGAAAATCTATCAATTAAATAACATTTTACCAATTTAAAGTCAAACGTTGGAATTTTTTAATTTTGACCGCGAATTCCTGTTCTGTGAGCCAAAACCCTTTGTGCTGTCTATCATAGAAATCAAATAATGTAATTAAATTGAAAGACTTTCAAGTTATTTTCTTGAATTTTTTAATTTCTACCAAAAATTTATTTTCCATGACACGAAAACCTTACTCGTACTGACTTTAATAAAAACCTAACAATTTCACTATATTTTCAAATTTCAATCAAATTTTTGTCGAAATCAAAATAAAAAAAAAACAGACAAATTATTTCTGTATGGGAGAAAATTCAGGTTTTTTGTGAAAATTCGTTTTTTTGTTCCTATTTTTTTGGGCGAATTCGAACAACCAAAATTGCTAATGTTTTTTATAAGCATTATTCTACATTTTTATGCCAAAAATATGAAAAATTGTACATTCAAAATACGTAAGAATTAGAATGGAACCATCACACTGAAGCTGATACCATTTCCGAGACACTTTTGTTCCGAGTTGACCCCTGTCCGCTCCATGAATTGAATTTTTTAAAATTTTATTTACTGAAGGTGATACCTTCTATAATATCGAGTTTGAAACTGGCACAAATTTTTAATTCCAGCTTCAAATTGACCGTATAAGTGGATTGATACCATTTCCGGGGCACCTTTGGTCCGATTTGACCCCCCTCCGCTTCATGGATTTTGAATTTTTTTTCGATTTTATTTACTGAATGTGATACCTTTAATAATATCGAGTTAAAAATTGGCACAAATTTTTAATTCCAGCTTTAAATTGACCGTGTAATTGGATTTATACAATTTCCGGGGCACCTTTGCTACGATTTGACCCCCGTCCGCTTCATGGCTTTTGAATTTTTACATTCTCATTGTAATGAGAAGGTATTGGTTTTATGTAAAATTTGACATGGTCGTTTTTCATCAAATCTCCACGTTTTGAGACCCCCTGAGTCAGAAAAAACGATTTTCACGAAGGTGTCTGTCTGTCTGTAGTCTGTAGTCTGTAGTCTGTAGTCTGTAGTCTGTAGTCTGTAGTCTGTAGTCTGTAGTCTGTAGTCTGTAGGCACGATAACTTTTGAAAAAATTATCAGATTGGATTGTGCTTTGGCACACTTTTTTAGGGTCTGAGAAGAAAGAACAAGTTCGTTAACCAGCTAATTTTGATCAAAATTCAAAAAGTAAGAGCATTTTGAAAATTTTTGAGATCATTTTTTTCAAAATTCAAAAATTCTATGTACGTTTATTTATAGTACGCCAAAACTGGAACAATTTATCCAAATTACTTTTTCGGATAAAACAAAAATTACCGGAGTTATAGCATTTTCAAAATTACAAAAAACAAACGTAAATGAACATTTTATGCCGAAAAACGCACGATATGGAA
This sequence comes from Andricus quercusramuli, assembly GCA_932178445.1. Classification (NCBI taxonomy): domain Eukaryota; kingdom Metazoa; phylum Arthropoda; class Insecta; order Hymenoptera; family Cynipidae; genus Andricus; species Andricus quercusramuli. Next base: position 158,012 of record CAKNXH010062916.1, on the reverse strand, counting down.
AAAGTCAAGAGGAAAAAAATGTTTCTTTTTCAACACCCTACAATATTTTCGTAACAACTTTTTGAATTTTCGAAAAATCAAAAATCCAAATTTTGATTACACAAAAAAATAATGAAAAATCAATAATTTCATTTTGCTGTCAAACTATGCGAGATACGACCAAAGATGAATGCAACAAAATTATGCACCTAAAAAAGATCTCCAAATTTGTTATTATTCACTTTTTGATATGAAGCGTAGTTTTTGTTTTATTCGTAAAAGACAGCATTGGAAATAGTAAAATTAAAATTTTAGACGAATAACGCAAGCTACGAGAAAAATGACGGAGACAAAATTTGTTCATCCAAAGAAGAGGTACAAATTTGTTATGAGTGATGATAGGATAGGACGCTTAGTTTTTGTTTTATTAGTGACTTTTTCATTTCTATCATACGGTGCACAGAACCGAGCATGGAACGCAAGGTTCAAATGATTTCCAAATCACATATCGAGCGCGAGTGTCTGGATGAGAATGTGTTCCTTAAGGTCGGTAGAACCTTGAGTAAATAAAGTTTCATTTCATTCTAAAATAAAAACAAATTTAACAATCACTTCATATGTAGAGGTTTTGATAATTTTATAATATTTGCAAATAAACTTTTTCTTTCCATCAAAGTCGAACGCGAAGTTCAAAAATCTAGATAAACCGAGCGTGAAGCGCGATGTTAATACGTCCGAGCGCGTAGCGCGAGGTGAATACATAATCGAGCGCGAAGCGCGAGATCCAACAGTCGCGCGCCCTAGGCGCGCTCAAACTTGCGAGCGAAGCGAGCCGCGCGCGATGAGAATGTGCCCGCAAAGCGGGCAGATTTTTTTCACTTCATTTACTGAAGGTGATACCTTCCATAATATCGAGTTTAAAGCTGGCACAAATTTTAAATTAAAGCTTCAAATTTACCTTACAAGTCGATTTATACCATTTCCGGGACAAGTTTAATCGGATTTGACACTTTTTGGATGATGGGAAATTAATTTTTAACTTCCTTTACACCTCGTGAATGATGTGTGTCAAAATCAAAACTTAAAAAGCAGAAAAATTATTTTTGTTTGGGAGAAAATTTAGCAGTTCATAAAAATTTATCTTTTTGTTCCCATTTTTTTTTAGCCAAAGTTCGAAAAACCGTAAGTGCCAATGTTTTTCATGAACATCATCCCACATTGTTATGTAAAAAATATGGAAAATTGAAAATTAATCATTCATAAAAATTAGTGATTAACTGTCACACTCAGACGTCTCGAACTTCAGCCCTATGGGTTATCTCGGTTTCTGAACTTGAACGTTTAGTTCTTTGCTGTTCCATGATAGGGACATGCATTATGGAACACCGATATAAGAGTCCTAAAATTGTTTCATAACAGGTACATATAGGTCTTTCCGCTTTTTCATAACTGTAATAACTTTGCTTAGACTAAATTAAACTTTTGATAGGCGTGTCGCATTCAGCAAAGATTATCATATTCATTGAGATAATTATTTTGAAAATATATTCTAATGTCATTCCAAAATTAATAAAAATCTCAAAACCCCCTTCAAAATTTGTTGTTGGATCAGTGGTCCTCTCGTCCTCTCCTCCCGTGAATATAAAAGTGAATATCTGTGAAATATAGCAATAGTATGGACATTGCATGAACAAGTGGCCGCTAGGGTCGCCACTTCATTTCTAGCTGACATTCTTGAAGGGTTGTTACTTTCTATTTCTTTCTGATCAGAACATAACTAGAACATGATACTTTCTTTAAACTAGAATGAAGGAAAATGAAAGTTGGGATAAAATTTATATATGCTCCAACAAATTCTGATTTGTGTACGGGTTAGAAAATATGATTTAAATTATAGATATGTATTACATTTGTTATTATATATACCAATAGAACTGAAGATGATCACGAAGGATAGGGCGAGAGTGTGAGAAATCCCCATCTTCATGAATTAGAGGAAAAACTGATAAATGTATTAATGAAAAATTTGAGACACAATGTAATTGATTAGGATTGTCGTGCTCCTGATAAATATGCAATACATGTATCACACAGTCGTTATCTTATGAATAAAGGGCGTCAAGGTAATCATTGCGAGATATTTACATTTCGTTAGAGTCAGTTTCAAGGAAAAAATTGATTTACTAAATTCGTTCAGATTTATATGATGTTTCATTTTACAGGGTCATCCCATATTTGAATATAAAATAAAGAGAAGAGATAAATTTTATCCACTTGATTTAGCGTAGCTTTATAAAGCGATTATGTATTGATAAATAGGAAATTGTGTTCAGTACAATCTCAATATCTCTATTCGAAAAGCTGTTCTGGCACTCAATATATCGAAGATGTTTGTGCACAGAATTCTTAAAAATCTTCTGAAAATGTATAATATCGAAATAACCACATCAATTATTGATATAGCATTATTAATATATGGAAAGCTAGTAATTAGTCGGGGGTACCATAGGTTGGCTCAGGAGGGGGGGGGGGGGATAGTATGGCCTTCTTACTCGTCAGATATGTACCCGTGGAATAATTCCTTATGGGGTTATAGCGAAAATGATTGCTGTATAATTGATCGCGGCCGTAAAGAAAGTAGTTGAAGACATGACAAATGACGATTTGGAATTTGTCCTTGGAAGGCCTTGGTTGTGTATCATTTTGAAGTGAGCTCCTGCCCAATTGTGTCATCCGCCAACAACTTCCATTAGCCAAGTTCCAGACACTTCCTCTGAGTTGATGACGATAAGAGAATCATTTTTGATGCGGAAATGTTCAAAACGTCTGCTGAATTTGTCAGATTGCACCCAATCGACTTTCTTCTCTCATGCCGCTTCAATTACATTGCCCTGCTTGTCTTTGAGGTCCCCATTTTGCTCGTAGCGTCCAATTGATTCAAAAATTGGCATCGTAAGCTCTTCCTAGCAGCTTCCGACGATTTAACTCGTCTTGGTTTTACAGTTTGGATCATCCCTCGTTTAAACCGAAATACAATCCGTGTCCTTTGTCAATATTTATCACTTGTTGCATTAAAAATTCACGAAAGCAAATGCAGTGGAATTAAAAGAGCGATAGAAAGCAAACGCTTTTAAAGTTGTGCGATGGTACATCATGTTTCTGAATATATTCGTGCAATCCTGGTGAGAATAGAAGGTGATTCTGAAAAACCTACCGCAAAGTGCAGTTCTAGGTATCCTGCAATGGAATTGGTATTGAAGAAACCTTAGTTTATAATAATAGTTAAGCTAGTCTTGTAATATACATAGAATAAGTTGCAGTTACTCAGATTTTTTAGTTATGAACTTGTTCCGAATAAAAAGTCTCTGAGTTTCAAAAATCTGGTTTCGAAGAAAATGTATTTTGTAAATAAATTTATTTGATACTCGTTTAGATTTCCTATACATTATTTAATACCATGAAGCATGCTTTTGAATACTCATGTTTCTTCTCTCAAACTGGAATAGATGACAGTAATTGAGAATCAGCACTCAACATCCTCAATATGGACATACAGGCATTTAAGGAAAGTTGAGCATTATTTTGGTAAAGTTTGAAAATATTTTCTTGGTTTACTAACTAAAATATTTTAAAATCTCTAATTGATGTTTGCAAATGAATACCCAAGATTGCGTGAAACCAGCGTTTTCTTGAAGAGTTTGAGTACTGGCACCGGTGGAAAATATTTCTTAAATTTTCTTCATTCAAAAATTAGAAAAACCGAAAAAATGTAACCTCAGGTTTACTTTTATTTTCTTATACTGCATTGAGTGTAGAGTCTAATGCGTAAGTTGAAACCCCCCTCTTATATGGTATAATTTACTTTTCTTAGTGATATTGTAATCTGTATTTTCAACCTACATAATTCTCCCATGGGAACAAGCATTAGTAAATCTCATCAGGTATCCTGACGACTATTGAAGTAAGCATATTTTTGCGAAATAAAACGAAAAATTTTCTTTCCTTGCCATTTTCCGCTGCATTACCCTGGTCACTTTCGTCTGGATACACTAGTTATTGTATTATGTAAGGCCAGGACATTTCTTTTGTTCGCGTACAAGTCATAAATTGGAAATGACGTGTCATATGCAGACTTCAACAAAAGTGCAGAAAACGTTATTTTCCCTACAGTGAAAAAAAATGTTTGAGGTGGCTCCAAAAACTGAAAGAGCTGCAAGCCTAGCCCAAAGAGTTTTCACAGTACATCTAAAATGCTGCCCTTTTCTTGAAGCCAAAAATTGAAAATAATCAATTGGTCTCTTTCTTAACCGATATTATAATATATTCAGCAAAAATATAGTTGAAATATTACATACCCTGTTATATCAATATTTGCACAAACTTAAAGCATAGTAATAATAAACATTTTTAGAAATTTTTTTCTCCATAAGAGCTTAAACATGAGAAAACCCTAAAATTGTTGATTGTTAGTGGTTACCTAGTGAGAAACATCCTGGATGAAGCGCAATGTTGATCTGTATAATAGGCCACACATTCGGCAACGTGGTGAATGAATGTCGAAGTTCATCAAAAACAGTTAATAGTGTTTACAGTGAAACGGTAAAATTCACCGATATACTTTGCAAGCTTATCACATTATTTTATTGCGGAATGATACATTTTTAAATATCATTTGAATAATGAATTCAACCACAATATTTCTGTTTAAAATTATGTTTTGTTCTGATATTATTGAAATGATCAAGAGCTCAAGCGCGAAACATTACAGTATTCTCAAAAGCAAAAGCACTCCATATTCAGAAAATTACATAACTGACAGAGCCATCTAACTCCCTCACACATCTTTCCATCAAGAAAATGCCAAAAATATATTTAGAGTAAATGATTGTCCTTTCAGACTGGTGAATAAATTTTTTAATATCCAGATTAATGAATTTTTTTCTACAGCAATCCATAAAATTATAGAATTATTCAAAAGCTATATAGTAAACACAGTATTGAAGTAATTTTCAAACAAAAACAGTATACAAAATAAGTTGCTTAGATTGTGGCATATGTTACATTGGTGAAATTTAGCGATATATTAAACAAAGAATGATGGAACACAAAAGAGATTGTGATGGAAATGAGTCTCAATTTCGAAGCATCCATTTGCATACACATCTTCGACTTTGAAAATCTAAATGTACTAAAATTAAGAAGATCTGGAAACATGACGTACGGGGCATGCTTTCTCCAACACTTTCTGCAGATGGTAACAGTGTTCGATAACAGGTCGGTAAATTGATCGGTAATGTAGAGAAACGCAGCAATTTATTTATGTCTATTCTGTCTAATTGAATTTGTGGTTTTCAATAATAAAGTTATACAGATAATGAAAATGACACGTGATTTGAAGTTGTATTAAATAATAATAGGATAAGTACCAAGTTCAGGTTTAATCACTTTCAAATAGACTATGATGTGAAATTTGTGATTATAAACATTTGTTTTTGTATAATTTTTATTCAATTTTATTATAACATTTGTGATTAATGAAAGGATTCTCTTCACTGAATCGCTTAATTTCATGTTTCATTCTTTTCAAAGAGACCAGCATGTAAACTTTGAGGTTATAACCTAAAAAGGTTAAAACTTATTGTTATACAGTTTTTTCCATTCCTGCTCACTAATTCCCATTTCAAACATACTTCAAGCAATTCTCTCTATTTATTAGTGTGGTCCTAATCACATGGGTTGAACAATACTCAATAAATAGGATTTTGAATATTATTGATCAATGCCTGTTTTGAATTTTCGCGCGTTTGGTACCTTTCGGTAAACAAGATATCTGTTAAGGGCAAATGCAGATCTTTATACGGCGAATAGAATCTTCAAGGAGTAAGAGGTTATAACTAGGTTTTGCGTCGTACCTTACTTTGATTGATAAGAAAACATTCATTTAGTGTCGACCATGTCTCGACTAATTTTTTTTCGTTACATTGTACTTTCAAGAATTATTATATTGTACGCTTTTTATTCTACAACGTTCATGTTCATGAAATGAACCGGGACTACAATAATGTACAGAATGCCCCATGGTAAGGGGTATGCTGACCCAAATGCAAGACCAACAAATTAATTAAATATCAAATAATGACGTTGTTAAAAAACGGATTCAAGTAATGAGATATGCAACCTGATAATGTGGGCTTCTTACCAAATAATACAAAAATCAAAATCACATTTCAATTATAATTTAAAGGATATTTCATCCAAAACCTGACACCATACCTCACTCTCCCCTAAGTTCAGAAACATTAAACATTTTCTCTAAAACTAAAAAGTTTGTAGATAAGAAGTTTTCTGGGTTTTATTTTGAGCCACTTGAAATGAATACATTGTATACATATATGTACTTCAATTACTTAATAAATATGCATAGTAAATTCAAAGCAAATGTCTGTAAAGTCATTTCTTTAGAGTACCTAAATTGCAGGAAAGTGTAAGCTCAAAAGTTAAAAATAATATATATATTGTGGATGTACCGAATTGCATAAAGAGAGGATTTCTAATTCTTCAATAATTAATTTAATCTGGCTTGATCAAATAAGACTCATTGACGTCCTTTTATGCGGTTGTAAACACTGAGGATTCTTGCAGATAGATAGTGATGAAATTGATGAATATCACGCGATTTCGTTTTTCAGTGGACGAGTTACATAATTAACGTGATTATTAAACTGTACAATCTGAGGTAGTAAAATCTATGATCCAAGATTTTAAAATCTAATATTCATATCAGAATCCAGGTGCATTACATAACCTCAAATATATATAATAATTTTTGAAAACGTATTTGAAAACCTATACAAAATTTTGACGGACGATCTTGAAAGTAGAACTGGAAACAAATTTCAATTCTGTAAACACATAATGAACAGGAAAGTGGCTAGCAACACACAACAAAAACAAGAGTAAAGGAGGCTACGTGTCTGCACTCAAGCAAGAGGCAGTGATGTGTAATGAAAATAAATATAAACTTACCCGTTTTCAAAATCTAAATCACGTGTCATTTAGAACTAATAATAATTCTATAACCTAATTATTACTTGTTTCAATACGAGCAGATGCATATGACACACGCCACGATGTGACGTACCATCTGAGACTACACAGACGCCTAGATATTTCCAAATCTGAGATGTTACAATTTAGTGCCCGAAGATTACAAGAATTTAACATATGGAGATTAAGTTTGGTCACATCTTCATATATCAGGAACATATTATAGATTATACGCGCTAAAATACTTTTCAATACGGTGTATTATTCTTTAATTCTATCATTCAGTTCGTATAACCCATTTTTCTCAGTGTATACATATGCAAACAGACTTTTTTTTTGCCAAAAGATGAACATTTTTTTTGTAAATAATGTCATTGATCAGTAAAATATCTTTTAAGCATTAACAGGATTGAAATTCAGGCACCAGAAAAGAAGAGAGCTAAGAAGACTGAAAACATTGATATATGCTGATACAAAATATAGGAATATTAGAATAATTTATTTATTACAAAAATTATGTCAAACCCCAAGTTTTTTACTATTTGACGTATACATAAGACGAAATTTCAGATTGAACTTCTTCATATAATTTATAAGATTTCAGTGTATGAAATTATCACTTTGTTCTCTTTTACTTGTGTGCCATTCAAAGTTTATATGCAGAATATAAAAAAGTTAGTTGTTTATATCACTGTAATCGTTGCAAAGAGATCTTCCAATTTGTCGGAATTACTCACTCAGATTGCTCATATTAAAAAAAATTAATTATTGCATCTTTAGTCTGAAAATCAGCAACGGTTAGTCTCATGAATCATGTCTACTTAAAATAGCAGCATCTGTAAAAAAATCGGGAGCAGCTACACAATCCAGGAAGCCAGTAACTGAATTTGAGGTTACTTCCGTAAAACCGATTTGGAATTTCACCAGCATATGTGTCTTAACATATGAATCAACAATTTTCTCTTAAATACCAAAAAAGTTCGAAAAACTATTCGAATATCTATTAAATTTAGAGAAATAGGAAAAATCAGATTTTAATGTGTTCGTCGATTTTCTCAGTTCACCAATTATGTTTTTGCTATATTCTTCCATAGAACGGCTGAATAGTAGTGCGCTAAATCACCATAAGTGACCGGTAACTTGATAGAGGTGCAGTGATTAAGCAACATAAACAATCTCCTATAATATTTTCATAAGAAAATGAAAAACTTCCTTTCTATTTTCTTCCGGAAAAAAGAGAACAGGAAATTCAAAAACATTGAAGCTATGCGAACCATAATGCATTAACCCTTTGATGTAACTACCAGTTGCTTGGAATAATTAAAACATTTTGACTCGAGTTCGGATCAAACATAATGTTATATTTCAGGTTCACATTTATTCTGGACGAATTAATAGTGCATATAATTATTGCTTATACGCGGTTTAACCGTAGCACATGAAAATTCTTTGGGATTCGGCGACTGTGGCCTAATGGAGTTTCACGGACTAATTCTGGTGTCAAATGGAACACCGCGCCGCTTGCCATATTAATGCCCACCCGCTCTCCATATATATCATAAAATCCACGAAGGACTGTATTAGTTTCCATTATTGCAACGACGTCGCCAGTGATTGTTGTTATTACTTTTTGTTCTCCAGTTGGCATGGGCGCAAATGTACTACGTCCTACTCGCATATGAATCGCTATACTGGCAGGAAATGTGTACCTTCGAATTTCGTACCGGCGGTGCGGATTGGTGTAGGGAATACGTCGAATAGGTCCAAGGTCTTCAGGTGCAAATCCAAGTATGCGTGAGGAACGATGTCTGGGACGAGGAGCACTGGACCTGGCTCGAAAAGAAGGCTCGGTAGGCGGAAGATCCCTGACCGGAGAATGAGATCTGGCAAGAGGAGATCTTGACCTAACACGAAGAGGAGGCTCAGCAGGAGGAGAAGGCCTGACCCGAAAATGAGGTTTAGGAGGGGGAGACCTAAGGCTGACACGAATGGGCAGCTCAGAAGGAGGGAAAGACCTTTCAGGAGAATTATGTCTGGCAGGAAAATCAGAAGTTCCGACACGAGGAACACCAGGAACAGCTTCGCCGTTAGGTAAGCATTCAAACTGTGAAATCAACTCTGTAACAAAAATCAGATGATTATATTTTTCTCAAAATAGACAATCGTATGCTGGTGTACCAAAAATACGTTGTGGTGAAATTATGAGGAAAGATTGAAGGCATTGACGCATGTTCACCCTAGGAAACTGCTCACCGAGGAATTGCAAGATTCTTCACCTTAAAATTGGATAGAAGTGCTAAGGAAAGTTGACAGCAACATCAAGAGTTATGAATGTGGTTGTAATTATTAATTTATTGATTATCGACGTAGTTTTTTATATAATTATTATTGGAATGAATTTATATTTATTTACACGCACTTTTAAGTCTCACCAGCAATATACATCACGCGATTACCATAATCAAAGATGAGATAGGAATGCATTCCTAGTTAATCCTAAACAAGTTTCAAATTCTTCAATTAGCAACAAACTAATTGAAACAGAAACCAGTTTGGAACCAATTCAAATTACTTTGTTTGACCTCACAATTATATTTCGTCTCGTGCTCGAGATTCCTTATGTAGATGTTTGAAATCATCTTATAATGTTTTTTCAAATTACTTTGCTCCTTCATTTCACTCAAACATTAATAAACGAATTATGAAGATAAAAAGTAAACATATTATGTTTTTGACAGGGCAATTGCACCAAAGCTGTTGTTCTGATTTATAGTTTGGCAGTCATACATTCTATTGAACATTTTGATGCATCTGACCAGCCGGGTGTGTTCTGGATAATATTTATACTTGTTTTCTTTCTGAATGCTGCAGACGCCTCAGAATGTGGAGTAGTATAAGATGATAAGATTTTGTTTAGACCACAATCGTGTTCAATATTTTTAACCCACCTGTAGACGGATGAGGTTGATACAGGATCGAAAGGTTTTTCGATTGATATGGATAATTGTTGATACACCGTCCTAAATCTTTCAGTACGTGAATTTAGTCTTGTAGAGCTTATGCTGGAGAGCATCGCAGTTTACTATTGAATTTTGGAATAGAAAAAAGTGGCTGTGCTGTTCCTATCCTGGATGTCCTGATGAAATCTGGAATTTTTATCTCCCATGCTGCAATAATCTTCTAAATGTTTTCCAGTGCGATTAATTAAATTGCTTGTGCCCGTTGGGCCGTTGCCAGAGGAAACAGCATTGCTGTCTTCTGAGTTAATTGTAGAAAGCTCCATTCTTTCGAAGGAAACACCTGTTCCATCTCGTCTAACACAATTTGCGCGTCCCAGGCTTTGTTGTACTTGGGCTCTGGCGGTCTCTGTCTGAAAAATCTGTTTGAAAAATCTCGAGATATTTATGTCAGTAGAGATTCTATCTCCAAACGACCAACGATAAAGCAGATTTTGTCGCATTAGAAGTTACATATAATAACCCTGTATCGAATCAGTGCACCAAAAATTAAAGAACAGGTCATGTTCTGCTAGAAACAGACTTTTCACCTGGGCTTTACAGTACAGTCATACCTTTTTTATTGCTATATAATACTGCTTCAATATTGAGGCGAAAAAGGGTACTAATAATAATCACTTCTGACGATAAGGAAAGGAATGATTCTTTTTGTTTTCAGTTGAATGCTTTGGTGACACTCATCGACAAGAAGTAGTACTACATGCGTAATAGCGAGAATGAGACGAAATATAATACGAAACCATACCGAGATCAATCAATAATAAGTTAGGACCACAACAAAATCGATCGTTCAAATTCAATTTTGAACCTTATAATTTATAACTCTAAATTGTCAGGTTCGCAATCCGCAAATTACACTAAAATATGTAATAACGAAAAACTCAATTTTCTCAAAAGATTGACTTGACAGAAGGATTACATTTTCGAATTCGGATTCAGCAACAAAAAACTTAGGGGGGAAATATAATCTTAGTCCGTGTACGGTTTAAAATATTTTTGGGATAAACTCTAATAATCTCAAAAAATTATATCGAATAAACCACAATTATACACTTTTAACTCTTATTCATTAGTAAACACAAATAATTAAATAGAATGTTGAGTATGTTATTGACATTTAAATTTGAATTTAGGAAGTATATTTTTTGTCATTTCATATAACTATCAATCTCTTACAGTCACTCAGTTTCAATTATTGATAAAGGAAGAAATTCGAATATTCCAGAAAATATTTTTAAATAGTCTCGGAAATTTTTTTGTAGGCCGCCCTGGTGGGGAGGTTTCACTTTTGCATGGTTGACGTGGAAAATTGCTACAACGAACTGTAATATTATACACGGAGAAAATTTGTGTGTTAAATTTTGCATAACTTAGTTCGGTA
>CAKNXH010062916.1:97851-137741 GCA_932178445.1 Andricus quercusramuli | reverse complement strand
CAAGGCAGTACTGCGAATCCGGCCATCCTTCGCCGAGTGTTTTTTGACCTCGGTGGGTTTTCGTTGTTATCAACGTTCTGAGATTATACCTCTCAGTCGCCAGGCATACCTATCGCACAGTAAACGACGTCCTCCTTTCTTGATCAGTAAAAGTGATCCACACCCACTCTGCCATTTGGCAGCCTCCATAGCAGGCTGGGGTGTACGGAGCGATCCCTCTGAGGTCATCAGGTAGATGCACAGATTCGAAGCACTTTGTTGGTGTATTATGTAAGTGTATGTGTGTGTGTTCATTACTCGAAATCGGCCAGCGACCATCGAGCATGGTGCCCCATGTAGGAGCCCCCAAGCGGAAGAAGAACGCTGACTCATTTTCGAGTCTTCACAGAATCGGCTTCGACCTCCAAGGCTATTCCCCTCGACATGGAGCCACACCTTGGTACCATACCAGCTTTTTCTGAGGGGACCTACAGTTTAAGGTGGGTTCCGAACCACCGAAGTTCCGGTAGAAGTACATAGAACAATTTCTATTGGTACCTGGATCAGGGATCGAACCCCAGACCTCATGCATGGAAGTCCGACGCGCTATCGTATGAGCCACCGAGGCTTCATAGTTATGAACTTGTTCAGAATAAAAAATCACTGAGTTTAAAAAATCTGGTTTTGAAGGAAATGTATTTTGTGAATAAATTTATTTGATACTCTGTTAGATTTCTTATACATAATTCAATACCATGAAACATGCTTTTGAATATTTATGTTTCTTCTCTCAAACTGGAATAGATTACAGTAATTAAAAATCAGCACTCAACATCCTCAATGTGGACATACAGGCGTTTAAGGAAAGTTGAGCATTACTTTGGTAGAGTTCGAAAATATTCCCTTGGTTTACTAACTATCATATTTTGAAATCTCCAGTTAATTCTTGCAAATGAATACCCAAGATTGCGTGAAACCAGCGTTTTTTTTAAGCGCTCGAGTTCTGGCACCGGTGGAATATATTCCTTAATTTTTCTTCATACAAAATTTAGAGTAACAGAAAAAATTTAACCTAAGGTTTACTTAACTTTCTTATAATGCATTGAGTGTAGAGTCTAATGCATACCTTGAAACCACCTTCTTATATGGTATAATCTACATTTCTCAGTGATATTCTAATCTGTGATTTAAACCTGCAAAATTCTCTCATAAGCAGAAGCATCAGTGAATCTCATCATCTATCCTGAGGAATATGGAAATAAGCATATTTTCACGAAATAAAACGGGAAATTTTCTTTCCTTACGATTTTCCGCTGCATTACCCTGGTAACTTTCGTCTGGATACTCTTGTATTATGTAGTGCGAGGACATTTCTTTTGTTGGCGTACAAATCATTAAATGGAAATGTTATGTCCTATGTAGACTTCAACAAAAGTGCAGAAAGCGTTCTTTTCCCTAGAGTGAAAAAAACATTTTCGAGGTGGCTCTAAAAACTGAAAGAGCTGCAAGCCTAGCGAAAAGAGTTTTCACCGAACATCTAAAATGCTGCCCTTTTATTGTTGCTCCCTCATTCTATTTTCGCGATCCCTACCGAGTATTTGAAGTCAAAAATGGAAAATAATCAATTGGTCTCTTTCTTAACCGATATTATAATATATTCAGCAAAAAAATAATTGAAATATTACACACACTGTTATATCAATATTTGCACTAACCTATAAGCATAATAATAATTAAAATTTTTAGAAATTTTTTTCCATAAGAGCTTACACATAAGAAAACCCTAAAATTGTTGATTGTTAACCTTCGGTCAACAACGTGAAAGGTCAGGACATATACTGCAACGTGGGGTCTTTTTGACCCAACCACGATAAAATGAAGTAAATTAAAAAGAGAAATAACTGACATCACAAAATCATTCTGGAAAATATTATTATTGTCCTTCCATTCATAATGACATAAAAATAATAGTAAAAATCTTATTGATATAAAACCAATTATGTAACTTCTCAAATAGAACACAGTATAAAAAGTAAGAACAAATTATATCCAAGTTAATCTGGAAAAAGAGAAAAAGAAAAAGCAAGCCAAAAGATTAGCGTAAAGAAATAGGTACTTATGTTAATACGAAATGATCAATCTTCAATCATTTCTTCTGGTTTGCATCTAATGCATAGCCGTTTTATTTTTTCATGTTGCTTGCAGATCGGCAAAGCACAGTTCTTGCAATTATTATATGTTTCCTGTCGTTCGTGCACAGGTGGCATCTTTTTCTGGTTGCTGGTTGGCCCTCACGTTGGGATGAGATGGTGGATTCTACAGATTTTGGAAGCCCCAGAACTGTTCTTATTTCAGCACGTAAATTTCTTATTAATATCCGAGTTAAAAAATTTCTTTCTACAGCTATCCACAAAATTATAGAATTATTCAAAGACTATATGGGTGATTCTCCACAGACAGGGAACTTTTGGCAAGGGCAACTTTTTTTGGAAAAATGTTTCAAAAATTTTTTTTTTCATAATGGTTACGTTCATTGGCCTTTAAGAAAGGGGCCCTATAAATTATTCACGCTTAATTCTCACTTGAAGGACCTGCAGCACATAAAAACGTTTTCAATTTTTGATTTTGCGGGTGATTTTCTCTGATGGTATGTATAGTAAAACAATACTGTAAAATATTCACACATTAAACGTAACATGGCAGGGAAGAATAGTTTTCTTTAAAAAATTCAAAGTTTTTCCTAAATTATATATTTTTTTCAAATTTGAAATTTTTTTTCAAATTAGATTTTTCTTACATTTCTCTTACATTTATTAACTAATTCTCGATTGACGTTAATTTTTAATAAAATTATTTGGAAGAGGGGTTCGATTAGCTCCATTTCGTCCCTGACAGCGAAAAACAGGTTATAGTATCCGACGTTACGGTAACCGAAAACCATACAAAATTACTTTTTACGCTTTGAAAACAAAAGTAATTAATAAATCCTCCTGACAAAAACTCCTTTATTATTTGCTACACGGAATTGTCATCTTTTCATTGATATTTATTACGAAATATGAAAGTTCTTATCAGGTACTGTATCCGATACTAATAAAAATACGCTACATTTTAGGTTACATTCTTTCACTTCGCAAAAAAAGTTCTTACTTTTTTGTTATGAAGTTTTGACGAGTGAGTAGTGTGACGTTTGTTCGAGATATTGTGAGAAGATAAGACTTTAAAAATGATCAAAAGTTGATGAAAGGTATGGGAGATTCGTTTACCGTAACCATCGGAAACATTTAGGGAGACACGTGTACAATTAAATTTTCTCTTCTAATATATCAAATAAATTAAAATATTTGTTATGAATTTGATAGCTTTTGAGTCAAACTTTCGAACTATCAATTATAATTTCAAAGATAATTCACTATGTATTGAATACACGTCTCTAAACTTGGCGCCATGTACGTAGAGAGATCACAAAAAGGCATTTTTTGAGTATTTGGGAGCATTTTGCTAAGAAATACGATGATGTGACTTGATTTTTCTTTACGGAGGTCTTGTATCATCCTAAAATGAAGAAGTAAGCCAAGTTTTATAAAGAAACACTACTTACTTTAGTTACTAGAGATCCGAGACACAAAAGTGCCCTGTATGTGGAGAATCACCCATATAGTAAACACAATATTGAAGTCCTTTTCAAACCCGTTAAAGATCCATTTAACCTTTTTGAAAAACAGAAAGGTCACATTCCTAAAAATAAATTAACTAATACAGTATACAAAATAACTTGCTTAGATTGTGGCGAACGTTACATTGGACAAACTAAGCGATATATTGAACGAAGAATGAAGGAACATAAAAGAGATTGTGATGGAAATGAGACTTACTTTCGTAGCATTCATCTGCACACACATCTTCGATTTCGAAAATGTAAAGTTTTCAGCAAGGAAATTTACTATTGTGAATGAATTTTCCAGGAAATATGTTATAGTATTAAAATAATAATAAGATGATATATATATAAAAGTATGTCATAAGGACAACCGCAGGATTTCGCCGGGAGCGGGTGCTAATCTGAAAAATTGCACCCGCTCCCAGCGAAATCGCGGTAAAATTTGAGCTGTAATCACGTCTCACGACCGTGAGATGGGTGGTTACAGTCTGCGCGAATTCAATACGATGATCCGGCGAAAGTCTCGTGCACCCTGAGGACACGGAGCGAGCCAAGGACGACCGCCTTCTGCATTCTCCCTGCAAGTGCCTCAGCATTTTGTTGACACGCAGGGATGCTTTTCAGGCTATTAAAAAGTGAAACCTTGGCACCTCCAAGAGCGCCAATGATCAGGACGATTAGCTTAACAGAATATTCCGGGTATAACCGTCGCAACACCCTCATAAGGTCTTTATACCTTTCTTTCTTTTCTTTCTCCTTCGCTGTGACGTTTTTGTCCGCTGGTGCCGAAAATTCGATAACGAACATGGTTCGTTTCTCGAAGTCAAGAAGAACCATGTCAGGCCTCGAGTGCGCAACAGAAACAATTGTCGAGAATATGAAGTTCCAATATATGCGGCACTTCTCATTTTCGACAATTGACTCTATTTCTCTAGGGGCGTTCAGCGGAGAGGTATTTGGGCTAATGCCGTAAGAGTGACAGAGATGGTAATAAAGCACTCTCAGTGCCGCATTGTGCCTTTGGATGTAGGTTGTTCCCGCATGAGCTGGACAACTAGATAGTATGTGTCCTAGATGCTCGGGATGTTCATGACACGCTCTGCAGCTATCATCAGGAATATCTTGGCTCAAAATGTGGCGACGGTATGCTAGAGTGGAAATGACACCATCTTGACATGCCAAAATGAAGCCCTCTGTGCCCGACTTCAATCCGGGTGATCTAAGGAAAGCAAACGTCAGCTCATACGACATCGACTGATCTTCCACATTTCTGTGGAAGATGCCGTGCATCTTCTTGTCGAGGAGCTCTTCGCGGAAGTTTTTCTCCTCTGCTTTCTTAATCCGGGCCTTCAGGAGTGAGTATTTAAGATGGATAAGATTTGATGCATTTCGCTCACCCCTGATATTGAAGTCAAGGCCGAGTGTTTCAGCAGCCTCTTCTGCTGCTTTGTAAAGAAACTGCTGCTTTGTGAGAAAAAAAAAATATATATATATATATATATATAATATAATAATAACATAAATGTTTTACTTTCACTTTTCTTGTAAAAATTGAGAACTGTTGTTATTTATATTCATTGAAAAAGGCATGCAGTGATAGCCGAAACGGCAGCATGATTAATAAACGGATTCTTTAGTGTGTGCAGTGTGCAGTGTGTACGTGCACAGTCAGGAATATACCATGTATGCACGTAGAAGTATCTGACTAGACATTTGCTTGTTTGAAAAAAAATAGAATTTGGGATTAAATGCATATTAAATCTCACAAATTTGTATTTGCGTCTAGGTTAAACAAATATTCTGAAAACTTTCGATATGTATTACATATATTTTTATATTTACCAATAAAATGGATAATTACCACAAAGGACAAGGCGAGCACATGAAGAATTCCCAGCATTTTAAACTAGAGGGCAAACTAATGAATGTTTTGATGTGAAATTTGACTCACAATGTAACTAATGACAAATTTAGTGCTTCATTCGAATACATAATACATATAACCTCAAGTCGTCAAGTCATAGATAAGAGGCGTGAAGGTTTCTGTTCTGAGATATTTCCTTTATATTAGGCTGTTTGAAGAAAAAAAATTTGGTCGCTGAATTTAATAAAAGCAATATCAAAAAGTACATAATGTTCTAGGTTCAGGGACATCCTGTGTCTAAATGTATTGAAAGAAGTCGGAAGGTTTGAATTTCGTGAAAACCAAACTCTGAATTTTTTGTGAAATATGGTTGGGGCAGTAAATGACGTTCCAATTAAGAGTTGCAGAATAATTAAAGGGACCAGTCTGAAACCAATTCAAATTTGTTCGTTTGACCTCATAATTATATTTCGTCTCGTCCTCGAGATTCCGTATGTAGATGTTTAAAATCAACTTGTGAATTTTTTTTCGAATCACTTCGCTCCTTCACTTCATTCGGACATTAATGAACGAATTATAAACATAAAAAGTAAAGATATTCTGTCTTGGACAGGGCAATAGCACTGATGGTGTCGTTCAGATTTAAAGTTTGGCAGTCATACACTCTACTGAAGATTTCGATGCATCTGACCAGCCGGGAGTGTTCTGGATAATATTTATGCTTGCTTTCTTCCTTAATGCTACAGACGCCTGAGAATGTGGAGTGATATAAGCTGATAAGTTTTTGTTTAGACCACAATCGTATTCAATATTTTTAACACACATGTAGATGGATCAGGCTGATACAGGATCAAAAGGTTTTTCGATTGATATGAATAATTGTTAAGGAGACCCTCTTAAATCTCTCAGTAGGTGAAGTTAGTCTTGTAGGGCTTAAGCTGGAGAGCATCGCGGTTTACTATTAAATTTCGGAATAGAAATAAGTGGCTGTGCTGCTCCTAGCCTGGATGTTTTGATGAAATATGGGCTTTTTATCTCCCATCCTGAAATAATGTTCTAAATGTTTTCCTAGGCTTTGTTGCATTTTGGCTCTGGGAGGTCTCTGTTTGAAAAATCCGTTTGGAAAATCTCGAGATATTTACATCAGTAGAGATTCTATCTCCAACGACCAACGCTAAAGCAGATTTTGTCGCATTAGTAGTTACAACCCTGTATCGAATAAGTGCACTAAAAATTCAAGAACGGGCCAGATTCTGCTAAAAACGGACTTATCACCTGGGCTTCACAGTACTGCCATACCTTTTTTATTGATATATAATACTGCTTTAATAGTGAGGCGGACAAGGGTACTAATAATAATAACTGCTGACGATGAGGGAAGGAATTATTCTTTTTGTTTTGAGTTGAATGCTTTAATGACACTTATCAACAAGAAGTAGTACTACATACGTAATATCGAGAATGAGACGAAATGTAATTTGTTTTTTGTTTAATTCTCTAATTCAACCGAGTTTCTTTAATTCTCGAGTTCGGATTCAGCAACAAGATATTCAAGGGGAAATCGGAAGAAATTATAACAAATAAGCCACAATTATACACTTCTAGCTCTGAATTTTTTGTTTGTTTAAGTTTTGCACTTTACTACTACATTATTAAACACAAATAATTAAATATAATGTTGATTATGTTATTGAAAGTTAAATTTAAATTTAGGAAGTATATTTTTTATTATTTCATATAACTATCAATCTGTTACAGTCACTCAGTTTCAATTATTATTAATGAAGGAAGAAATTTGAATATTTCAAAAAATATTAAAAAATATTCTTGGAAAGTTTTTTTTGTAGGCAGCCCTGGCGGGGAGGATACACCTTTTCATGGATGGCGTGCAAAATTGCTACTGAGAACTGTAATAGTATACGCCTAAATTGTAACGCTCAATGTTGGAAGTATACCATGTTTTCCCGTGTACAGTTACGAGTGCACCATATGTGCAAGTGCACAGTTAGGTGCATAAGAATGACCAAGTATAAGACTGAGCTAGAAAAACTATTCAAAATTTTGCACAATGGTTAATTTTCGTTTGTGACCTAATGTAGTTGCTAACTTTTTGCAACTTTTTAATCCATATGGGCAATGTAGAATCTTTGCACGTGCACGCTTAGGATTATACCATATGTACACATAGACGTGTTTAGTCAGACATTTAATTGTTTTAGGTTCGAAGCGCACAGCTAGGTGTGTACCATATGTAAGAATTCCGTGTCACACATTCTAGATTTCATCGAAATAAAGTCATGTTAGATTCATAATCGTTTCCGACAAACTCAAACAAAGTTGGGATAAGATTTAGAAAATATCTCGCAAATTCTGTTTTATGTATAGGTTAAGAAAATATGCTCAAAGTTAGGTGAGTATCACACATATTGTAATATTTACCAATAGAATTTAGGACAACCGCTAAGGATATGATAAGATTGTTAAGAATCCCCATCTTGTTGAGTTCGAGAAAAAACTGATTTTATTTTATTTATTGTAAATATAGTTCAGGCAGTAAATGTCGTTCCGATTCAAGGAAAGTCTGAACTGGGGCACGTATGCGAGTTTCTGTCTGCACCTTGAATAGGACCTACTTTGCTAGGCAAAGAGCGGCAACCAGTGGGGTGTTCTTTTATACTGATAAGAAACTTGTCCTTGCTGGACCATAACTGCCAGCATTGGCAGTCAGAGACTGGCCTACTATCGGCCCAAGGTGTTAACTATATAAAATGCTAATTTCTATAATGATAATGAAAGTAATATTTATATACGTATAATTAACTCACAATACATAATCAGCACTATAATGTGTACTTTCTCTATTGTTATCCAACTTTGGATTGAAAACAATATTATATTTGAGGTGAACATCTATTTTTAAAGAATTTACGGCATAGATAATTGTTGCTTACAAGTGGTTTAATTTAAGCACTTGAAAATTCTTCGGGATTCGATGACCGCTACCCAACGGCGTTTCACTGACTAATTCTGGGGTCAATCGGAATACCGCGCCGCTTTCCATGTTGATGCCCGCCCGTAATCCATGCTCATCATAAATTCCACGAAGAGCTGTATTAGTTTCCATTATTGCCACGACGTCGCCAGTGGATGTTGTTATTACTTTTTGTTCTCCAGTTGGCATGGGCACAAGGTTAATACGTCCTGCTCGCAAGTGAAGCGGTTTTTCGGCAGGAAAAGTATATCTTCGAATTTCGAATTGCTGTTGCGGATTGGCGTGGGGTATAAGCCGAATAAGCCCAAGGTCTTCATGTCCAAATCCAAGTATGAGTAAGGATCTATGCCTCACAGAAGGAGACTTAGACCTGACTCTAGGGGGAGGCTGGTCAGAAAGAACAGACCTTTCAGGAGACTTATCTCGATCAGAAGATTCAAAAGTTCCAAAACGAGGGACACCAGGAAGAGGTTCGCCATCGGGTAAATATTCAAACTGTGAACACAAATCTGCAACAAGAAACAGAGAATTAAATTTTTCTGGAAGCAGCTAGTCGTATATTTGTGATAATAAGGCACTTTTGACTGCACAACACATGGTTGTTGACTGTTCCATTAATTTGTAAACAACTCTTCTAGAAGTGGGACGATGGTCTTGGGGGCTAAGGCGTAGGCTTTGGACTCATTTCGTCGGCTTGCGGGTACGATTCTCGCCTTGCGTTCTGGAAGATAATCAGTGGCTCATGCGGTAAAAACTAGCCTAGCAAGGGAGTTGTTTATCTCCGGAGAGTCGTGGGACTTGTACCTCTAGAGAAAAAGGTTCTATAAGTACTCAAAGCTGTTGCTCTTGGCGGTTCGGAACCTACATTGAACTGTAGGTCCCCATCTCACCACCAAGTAAGTGTGTGGGGTCTGCGTTAAAGTAATAGGAAAGAGATACGCGCGAGGTCCACCCAAATTCCTTATTGATTTGAGAATTTAATTTTATTTAGACTACTATTTTGTATTTTTTTATCATTCCTTTTAACTCAATGTAAATTAGGTCTAATTTCCATGCGGCCGACTTAGAGATGTAAAAATGGACTGATTCTCTTGGTTTCGTTTCGTATTTTTATTTCCGGCGGACGAGTTGATCCTTGAGGGAAAGTATTACGGAATTTCGTGACACTATCAACATGTTCTCGTCCAGAATGAAGCCTCAGCCACACCCTAGTCTACGCAACCAAATATTCCTGGGGCCAATAAGCTGTTAAGCACTGAAGGCGAAGTGCGGATGAGATTCTCGCTTTCAAAGCCCCTACGATTACAAGATGCTGTAGAATGGTGGTGATGGTGACATCTACTCGGCATCGAGGAGGTGGGCTACCTGAAAATTTTCTCAGGCCTGGTCTGCAGTGTTAGACCGTGGAGAAGAAGGGAAACTGCAGCATCACCTCTTGTCCGACAAGCAATTTGTAAAGTCGTGTAGCATGGCAAGCTCAAGAAATTAATTCGCTTCGACTGTTTGCCGCTGTGCGGTCCTATATTTAACTCCTTCAACCTATAAATTGTCTTGAAGGCTAACTGAGTACTTCGGAATGGTAAGACAATCAAATTTTCTTGTGCGAGTGATAGCGTTCATGGTCACCATGTTTTCTCATTGTGAAATCTTACCTATTTTATTTTCCGCTCCAGAACTTACTATTGTTAGATAATGTACACTGTTTGATAATTATAATTCTTCTCAATGACTTTCTGACGATGAATTTTGTAGAATGACGTGTTGTCTATGAATACACATTTGATTGTTTAGGTCAGTAGCACTGCTTGTTTCATCTTTTATATAAAACGGACAATAATTTATAAACTTGAATTGAATTTTCATTCTTGGCCGATACTGGAGCGAGCCAAAAATCTCCGTTTTAGGTTATATCATGCATTTTTTGTGGACCAATTGTGAGGTATGATTAAAATTGAGGGATGTTTGCCCTATGAAACTGCCCAACGCCAAATTCCATGTTTGGTTAGCATTAAAATAGAAAGAAATGCTGCAGAAAGTTGACAACTACACTACCGTCGGCAATTATCGGGACGATCAGAGAAATTACCTTTCGAAGAGAATGTAGTCATGGTCGACAACAGTAATCGCCGAATGAAACGTGATACGTGAGACTTGGTCATTTTCGTTCGCATCGCAAAAACCTGTAAAGATTTTTCAACTTTTATTTCAGTTCAAATTGAAGATAAGACTTTAGAGAATGTGTGGTGTGAATTTTAAATTTTTGCTATGACTTTCTTAGGTCATGTTAAAAGTTGAATTCGAGGTACAAAACTTGAGAAATTTTAGCATCTCTTTAACTTCTTATGTGGTATATTCTCTTCAATAGGTCAAAAGTATCTATGTTAGAGCTCATTCGATGGGTAATCTAATAGGCTTACTAATGGGTAACGGAAAATCTTAGATGTTGTCTCGTTTATCCCAAATATTTAATTTTCATTTTATTTGACATAAATTGTCATGTTCTATTCATATTCAGATGTTATCACCTCAATGTAAGTTTTCTATTTCAATGTGATAACAGGTTAAACTAACCCAACCAATTAATTCAATTTCTAGCTATATAAGAAAATTAAAATTTAAAAATTTTTAAACACAAATTATGAAATACAAGTTGAAGTATATTGTCGATATTTCAATGAAAATTTAATAAATACACTAACGTCAGAAATTATCTACTCGGCTAGAGCGAGCGGTACAAAAAGTAACTGCTGAATTCGAAAGTTCAAAAAAAGAACAAGAAACTTTTTTAAAAGCCATTAAGAAAATGTATTGTAAGAAGTTTTTTTTATACCAATAAAAACACATGTATGAATATAAAAAATTTGAAATGTATGAAGTTTTTCGAAATCGATTAAAATCATAAATCATCAAAATAACAAACAAGTGTTTTATAAGCGTCATGTTGAAATGTCATGTTGGTACTACTTTTTCGGCATCTAATCAAGAAAATCCTTTTATTTCTCAAAATAGCTAATCTACATAAAAGATAAGAGAATTCTTGTGGGAGTTTTACTAATTGTAATTCAAAGTGGAATCTGATCCACTGATATAAATCTCCATCAGAATGTGAAGTATTTAAATCAAGTTCCATTTTCTCCTTATCTTTCACACCCGATACATCCTTATTACATAAACTAGAGTTCAAAACTGAACACAGAGATGCACCCTATGAGATTCCACTTTGAATTACCCGCAATAATGTGACGTATTGACCTTCGGATGAGAATGAACCACTTGGAAAATTAAAAAAAAATCAAAAATTTATCGAATTTGTCAAGTTTGTCCATGTGTCAAGACTGGTGCGGCCCTGTTCGGTTCTTGACATGTGCTCCGTTTCGTCTCGCTCTATACTTGCCATAACTTATTTATTAGGCAATTTCGTACTTTGTATTGTATCTCAGTGATTGTATTTGTGTTCGGAGTGCAGTATATTTGTTACATTTGGTGATTTTTGGACTCTTTGCTATTTAAAAGACTGTTTTTCAGTTTCAGAGGTGGACAATTCTGACGCAGTTATCCTGGGTCAGTGTTGGATTTAAAAAAAATTATTTTATGATCTGAAAAAAGGATTAATCGATTTTATTTGGGTGAACTGCAAATCATCAAATGCTAGCGACACATCCTCAGGTTTGGATCAAATCTCCTTGCTAAGTGGAAGTATCAACCGTCACTGCTGTGGGCCTGACGCCTGGATACATCGAGGCTATTCACAGTGCGGTTTTACAAGCACAGAGGGGAATGGCCGTGCAGGCGCGAGAACAGGTTTGAAATCTTTCTAAGGAATTCGAAACTAAGCAGCTTGAGTGGATTGCAAAAATCAAGACTACGGTTAAGGAAATCGAAATCGATATTTCAGAGAATTCTCGCAGAATAAATCTGCTTGAAAGTTCTACTGGAGGCAATGCGGATCATGTCACGCAGATAAAGACGGAGGGAAGCTCGCTAAAATTGAAGGTCGCCTCACTTGAAGCTTCTCTCAGTTACCAAGAGCAAGCTACGCTTCAAAGTACCCTCGACATTCAGTGGTTAACTATAAAGCCGAATAAGGATCTTCCATCGGCCTATCCCTTGAAATCAAATTCACTGCTGGTACCCATTAACGTTGCCAAGTTTAGCAGACAGTTGGTGAGAGATAAAATAATCGAGCAGTGGAAAAAAGTACGAGACTTCTCTACGACCAATCTTGGCTGTCTAAATAATGAGAAAAGTCTAATTCGATTCACATAGCAATCAGGCTTCCTACAGTATGGTTACACATACAATGGTGTGATATTATTATAGTCTGGCTATTCGATGCTCTTTGATAAATATATTTTTCACATTTTTCTGTTTTTTATACCTGACGTATGTGTATCTTCAGATAGCAAACATTATCTCATATTTAAACTAGTAGTTTTAATCTTGATACTGGTCTTTCTGAAAGAAATTGTACACTATTAGGCGTAATTGTGTACTTTGGATACCTTACATGTTCTAATTTCATCTCAATGTTCACAGCTCTCCGGATATCTGGATATCAATTTATGAAATCATGTCCACTTTTGTTGAGAATTTGTCTAGCGTTCTACGACACTGCTTTCGACATTATTTATAATTCCTTTAATATCTTTATTACCTATATTCATGGCCAAAATTCTAATTCGAATTGTACTTACGTAGTTTGGGTTGTATTGATAATGTTTTTTTGTTCAAGTCATTTTTTACGTGTGCTACTTGAGCTTCCCATTTTTCACATTTTCAAGAAGTCAAACATTTTTTCAGTACAAGATGCTAACATATAATAGCTGCTTCTGTGTCCTGGTTAACTCCCAATTTGTCATCTAGCCTTTTTGCAATTAACAACTACTCGCTCTTTCGAAGAGACAGAGACGAGAGAAGGTGGGTGGTGGAGTTTGTCTTTTTCTGCATGATAGTCTGAATGGGACTGTGGTTGGTGTGAATGCAGTAGCTGCTTATCCCACGACCGAATTTCTCTTTTTTGATGCTAAGTCAACTTCTGATAGTGTTTTAGTGGGGGAAGTTGATAAACCACCTAATGTCTCTTATGGCACAGAGCTAGAATCTGTAATTTTTTGATTTATTCCTAACTGTAATAACATTATCCTTACTGGAGATTTCAACACAAACCTAAATTTCACTTCCAATTATTCTAAATATCGAACATCTTTGGTACACTCTTCGGGAGTCTTGATTGTACCTCATGATTCTACTCACCATACTGATCGTTCTAGTACTCGTATTGAACTAATGATTGCAGACGATATTGATAAGGTTGTCTCCTACGAATAACATGCTATCCATTTTCTCTAACCACAACTTGATTAACATTACCTTTAAATTTTCCTATAATCTAAATTCAAAACCAACCCAAAGACTGGTGCGGAATCTCTCTGAAATTGATGAACATACATTTCACGAATATCTCATGACGCATGTTTGGGGAAAAAAATTACTAGATACCGATATAAATAATGAAACCGACTCTCCGACTAATTACCTAGTCGCCGTATTCAATACATTTTCTCGGCTAAACGTTCCTAAAAACTTCAATAAAGTTGCCCCCTAGATAAACTAAGGAACCTAGTTCAAACTAAGATTAGAGATGCGTTCAGTCAATACAATTATAACGAGATTGAACGTAGAGACAAAAAAGTGGACATTTGGCATCTCCTTAGATGTTTACACCTAATCCCGCCCAAACACGAATGTATAGATAGTAATTTTCCGCCTGATGACCTTATAAAGACTTTTTTCACATTTCCAGTTCCAGGCTTATCACCATCATCTTCCACTACCCCCTTTAATTCAACATTTAATGACTCTAACTTCCTTTCGATGACATCACACCTAAAATACTTTTGAAAAAAAAACTTCAAATCAAATCAAATGCCATTGGAACTGATGGAATATCGATAAAAAAGATTAAACTTGCCATTCCAATTATCTTTCCTATTCTATTGCATATCCATAATGCTTCCCTTCAGGTCGGTATATTCCTAAAATTTCTATACCTACTTCCCCGAAAGATTTCCGGCCAATGTTCATTTTATTTGCACTGTCTAAACCACTTGAAAAAATTGTTCACCTGCAACTTTCTGAATTTCTCAAATTATCCAAGGCCATTGACCCGATGCAATCAGGTTTTTGGGCGAAGCATAGCACTCTTACTGCTTCCCTCAAAGTAAAGACGGATCTCAAATTAGCAATGGATAATAGGGAGATCACGATTGTCGTTCTGTTTCATTTTTCGAAGGCTTTCGATATGGTCAATTATAAGTTACTCCTACAAAAGTTCAAATCATTTAACGTATCAAACTCTGTTATCAAGTGGTTTTAATCCTATTTTAATAATCAGTCTCACAGAATTATTAATAGTAGTAGTGAGCTTTCTGACTGGTGGGAAGTCAAGACTGGGTTCCTCAGGGCTCCATTCTGGCACCCCTCCTCTTCAATTTGTTCACTTCTGACCTTGCAAGTGGACTTTGACATTGCAAATACCAAAAATATGCTTACGATTTCAACATCTACTTAACGGGACTAATATCTTCATTAAGTAGATTACTTCTTCTAGTCCAGGAGGATATCGATCGCGTTATCCTCTGGGCCTGGAAGAATGTGCTTACTCTCAACCCGGGCAAAACCCAGGCAATTGTTGTTGCGTAACTACCGCTGTTCCATGTGTTTTGGGAACACGGGCCCCGCAAGCTAGGGGGCCCATAAAGCCATGGCCCGAGGGCCCCCACCAATGCAGAAACAATTGAAAAATTTTCCTCTAAAGGGCCGCCCCACCTTCTCCGAACACAAATTTTTTAAACTTAGTTACGCCACTGGTTGTTGGACCCACTTCATCTCCGTCACTTGACTCTTTGGCATCTTTTCCACGACTTCATATCGAGAATCTCGCTATCCCTTTTTTGGAAGAAGTTAAAGATCTGGGATATTTTGATAACCGTACCTTGTCTTGGAAGTAACAGGTACAGAGCATTTCGAGGAAAACATACAGTATTCTACAGAAACTATATAGGAATACGGACTCTTTACCTACCTCTACTCGGATACTTTTGCTTAAGAGTGTAATCCTGCCTCAGTTTGACTACGATTGTTTGGTAAAGGATGGTTTGTTCGATGATCTAAATTTAAAGCTTGAGCGTTCGTTAAACGCCTGCGTCTGCTTCATCTACAATTGTCCTAAATACGAACACATAACTCCATACAGACATAGCGCTGGTCTGCTTAATGTTGACTTTTTTTTCAGAACAAAGCTCCCGAATATGTATTCAACCTGTTCCGATTCGTAGACAAAGACCATTCACCGCAGTCTAAGCTTCGTAAAAGACATGAAATCCTTAAGATTCCTTTTCACAGAACGTGACAGCTTCAAAGATCATTTATAGTAAAGGGTGCCCAGTTATGGAATAAAGTACCACACGATATTCGAAATGCACCTTCCCTGTATCATTCCAAGAAGCTCTTCTTCAAATATTTGTGCAATACTCCTAACCCAACTCTTAAAATTGCTCACTGGTAAACTCTCATATTTAGTCTTGAACATTTCATCTTTCAATTTCCTTCTATTTTATTAACTATTGTAAAGGATTTCTTCTTCACACAGTTTTCCCCTCTTTATTTCTTCAACCTTAACATGTACGAGAGCTACTAATTATCACCTAACGTTGATTAATACGGAATTATCTCATACTTAATTTGAGACATATTATAAGGTCGAATCTATTTATTTATTTTATTTAGTTTATAGATTAGATCATAATATTAATTAATTATTCTGCCGAACAGTGCTTGCACAAATTTGTAATGACCCTGTATTATCCTGTTCCTTAGAGGGCTATCTAGTCCAAGAGACTTGTTTGAATAAATAAAAATACACGCTTCGGTCGGAGATTACCGATTTCGGCCGCGAAAGCAGCGGTGATCGTCGAGAATTTCTCAGATTTTGTATCTTGTCTTCTTAAATTCGACGCAGACACGTTCGGGCAATTTTGTCATATCTCGAGAACCGATAGCTCTTTAAAAAAGTTCTATTGGCCTAAATGAAATATTTTATTCAAAAAACTGTGTAGTATAAAATTTAGATTTTTGCTACAACTGTCCTAAGTTATGCCAAGAGTTTGAATCCAGATACAAAATTAGAGAAATTCTTGCATTTATTCAAAGGTCTCACGCGGTATATTCGCTTCAAGAGGTCAAAAGTATCTTTATTAGGGCTCATTTGAAGCGCGATTTCAAGAGCAATCACGTTTCAAAATAAGCGGTGACTTTTGGCACTGCTCGCTCCTGCGTTTCTGGATTAGCTTTTAAAAATGAGTATGGAACTGCTCAATTTCTCAATTTCAGTCTGATCGGACTCCTTTATAGATCAGTTTGGACAACGTGCACAGTTGGTACTCGAAAGTGTGCGCAAGAACAGATTGATCACGTCTACGTTTCAGCGCGTAGAGTTGGGCATATACCATATGTGCACGTGCACAGTTAGGAGTGTAACATATCTTCACGCAAACGCGTCTAGTTAGAAATTTGATTATTATAGTTTAGACGTGCACATTTTGAAGTATAGCATATCTTCATGTAAACGTGTCTAGTTCGACATTCAATTGTTTTAAGTTACACTCTCACAGTTTAGAGTGTACCATATGTCCACATAGAAGTATGTAGCTGAAAATTGGATCGTTTCAAGTTAGACGTGCACAGATTTGAGTGTACCATACGTTAACGTAGTCGTGTTCAGTTACTTTTTGAACTCAATTTTTTATGAAAAGCTCAAATAAATTTATAGAAAAGTATTAGAAAATATTATTATATGTACCAATGGAGTTGATGATGATCACTAAGCGTAAGGCGAGATCACGGAAAATTTCCATCTTTGTAAATTACACGAAGAACTGATAATATTGAAGAATTTGAGTATGCAATGTAACTAATGAAGATAATAGTGTGTCATAGTATTATGGGATACATATATCGCAGTGTCGTTATCGCCTTGATAAGGAACGCTAAGTTTGTCCTTATGAGATATTACATCTCATTAGAGTCAGTTTCAAGAAGAAAATTTTATTACTGAACTCGTTACAAGTGACATCAACAAATATATAATGTTTTAAGCTACAGGGACATACTGTGTTTAAAAATATAAAAAGAACTGAAAAGTTCAAGTTTATTCACCTGAGTCGACGAGGTTGTTATTCCTGATTTTAAAATTCTCAAGAAAAGCAAATTTTGAAATTTTGGTGAAATATATTTCGGGCATTAAATTTTGTTCCCATTCAAAGAGTTGCAAAATGATTCAAGGAGATTTGTCGGAATTGGTGCTCAGGTTTTTTCCGGAAACAAATTTTCAGTCTAACTTATGAGAAGGTGATAGTGTCTTTCAATTTTTCCCAAAGCTTACAACATATTATTCACTGATAATGTGGGCGGAGTCTTCTTCGATTAAACCTCAAAATTGTTTTATAAGAGCACTTACAATACAATCTTTTTGGTCATATCTTTAACTTTTTCCAACCTTCTTTATATCGATAGTAATGATTGTTATTCAATCGATGAGGAATTCTGTGAGTTTTCGATTTTGTTCTTAGAGTAATAAAACGATTGTTTCGAAGTTGTCGTTTCAATTTGTCACCATCTCCATTTATTTCAAATAGTAAAAATAATCTGCAAAATGTTTGCTAATATATTAATTAGGATTGAAAAATGAGTCGTAGGGAAAACTTTTTCCGAAAAATAAAACTGAAGATGAAAATTCCAGGTCCGAAGTATAACTTCTATGTCAGTTCTGTATTTCAATCAATTATTTTATGATTCTTGCATTCATAATGAATATAGTTAAAACTATCCGCAAAAATAGCATATTACAGTTTAATCATCAAAATTACTATGTGGAAAAATTACAAACATTTTCAAAAGTGCCCCAAATATTGTACATGTACAATATTCTAACAGTGCGAAACCGTTTCCGAAAAACTGGGAGGAGTTCTATGACCTCCCAGTCTCAGCTGATTTTCAGGTCTAAGGGACCTCCTGCCATACTTCAGATTAGTCTATGTCTGCCCGCCTGTTACAGCATTTTAGTAGCTCTTTTAGAGTAAAGTATATATTCGGAAAGGATGTGCGTCTTTTCTGAACTCTTGTTGCGTATTTTTTTATCTTTGTTTTAGTATTCTTCAACAGGTTATGGGCCCAAATGTCACAGAGTAAGGTTCAGTATAAATTGTGAAAAAGGTACAGTTGAGGAATTGAAAGTGAACAGTGCGTGTATGCGTACATCAGGCGATACTTTGACAGCAAAATCTTTAGTTAAAGCGAGTGTAGACAATTTTTTCGCATGTGCATGAATTTTTACTTTTAGGTTTTGTTTTCGTACACGATTGACAGTTATGAAATTGAGAGAGACAGTACCCGATTCCGTTTTTAATCGGACGAGTTGAATAATGAAAATTATCAAATATGGTTACAAAATAGAACTTTCATTAATCAAGGACAAATTATTAGACGTGAATTTAGAAAAAATTCCAAATCCAATGGTTGAAGCATGTTCTTAACAGCACGATCAAGCTCATGCTATATCGGTCTGTTTGTGGAGGATAACCGACTGATTCACATCATCCATCACAAAATTACGCAAGATGATTCGCTTTATAATAGTCTCGAATAGCACAGAATTTCTTTCGAACATTCCTGGAACATTCAAATGGACGATTTGAAGAATTTCTACGAATGTCCCAGAAAGGTCCCCTCAATTAGGTAAATGTCCACGTGTCAGAAAAGGTTTTCAAGGAAGGTTCGGGGAATGCTTGTGATTATTTGAATTAATTGAATTGATTAAATTCATTTAAGGCAAAAATTATCACTCACATCACCTGAATCTTCATTGGAAACCTTCTTTTTTACGCGGGCATTTACATATTTCCGGGAACCTTTCTGAAACATCTTTCTGAATTCTCCGAACCTTCTATTGGAATTTTTAAGGAATGTACGGAGAAACTTTTATGCTTTCCGTGGTATTAGCACTAGAAAGCATCGATATAAAGCTACCTCTTTATAATCAAACAGATATGCAGATTAACGTCTTCTGAAGATGGAAACATGGAAGATCACATTCCAGAGATTTTGGATTTTTTGAATCTTTTGAGTAATTTACGTCTCTTAGGGAGCAAATGGATGACAATCGGAGAAAAGTTAATTGGAGAATCTAATAGACGCAAAGTGGTTGGAGACTTCAGTGTTCGATGTGAAACAGCTATAAAGGTATATTGCTGTAGAAGTAACAAAAGCAATTACGAAAGTTGACATTTTCCGTCAAATCAACGAGGCTAGTTACGGAGTAACAGGATGGGGTATAATAATTCAGATTGTGGACAAGGATAAAGTTATAATATTGGAAGTAACATATGTTATCTATGTACCTAGGCTTGGGTCGAATTTTCCGTTAGTGAAAATTTTGGTTAAAAAAGTCATCAAGTAATCTGTCAAGATTATGCTTGCAGTGTTATGAATATAGAAAACCGTGAGGTATGGCTACTCAATTCACCTACGGTATTATACGAAGTGAGGGTAGAAAACACGAGGTTTAACCAGGATTGAAAGGGCCCGTGCAGCAGTAAAGGACTCATTTTGAAAAGAAAATTAAATTCTGCAACGATCTCTATACACACTAAAGTCTCTGTACAAAAACTACAGCCCTTGTGCTGTCCACTCTGTGGGTACCATAGAGCGAACAGAACAAGGACTCTAGCAATAAGAGACTCTGCACAGTTATATGAAGTAAGATTAGGAAATTCAGGAAGGGTCATCTAAAAAATTCAGAAATTGTGATTGTAGTGTTTCCGCAACCAGAATATACTAACAATATCGCAGACGAAATAAGTTTGAAGAACAATAAAACCCATCAGCTCATTGAGAATGGGAGACGGAATCTTCTAATTTGAGCACCTGAGATGAGAACAACATTGATTTGTCAAAGCATTTCAGCGCGGAAGAGGAGAATGCAGTTCATCACTCAAGTATTGCAGATGTACGGAAAGAATGTGAATTTTTAAAGCTTAGGGGTTCCTAATGAAATAATGAAGGTATACCACCCGAAGGGCACATGATTTGTCCAGAAGAAACTAGCTAAAGTGCCAGGAGAAACTGAGAGAAAAATAAGCAAGAATAAAAATCTACCTAAAGGACACTCAGATTGCTTATAGTGAAGAGAGTTATGTTAGTGCAACCTTCACCAGAATCGGAGATTATGCCATTGAAAGATAGGGATTCCTTATTATCATTGGTTGGTCCAGCCATAGTTGCATAAGATGGGCCAATGTATGGGAAAAAGGTTCTGCAGTAATTTAGTATTTTTGGTATGTTGTTCAAGCGGAGTTATTGGCGATTGCCCGCTTCTTAAAATATCTAACCCTACCCCTTCTCAAGATTTCCGTCCAATATACACCCTTTGTGCCTTATCTAAACCTTTCGAACGCATTTTCCATCAGCAACTTACAGCACACATTGAAGCTTACTATATTCAATCGACCCTATGCAATCTGGGTTGATTGCCAGGCACAGTACACTTACAGCTTCACTTATAGTAACTTCTGATCTGAAACTGGCAATTGATAGAAGGAAAATAACGGTCGTTATTCTTTTCAACTTTTCTAATGCATGTGATACAGTTAATCATGCTTGCAAACACTCCATTGAATATTTATACATCTGAACTTGGTAGCGAACTCCGACACAGCAACTATCACAAATATGCTGGCGACGTCAAGCTATACCTCTCCGGGCCTATTGCAACTTTTAAGAGCATACTTAAAAAAGTACAAAAGGATATTGATTTGGTGGTGCAGTGGGCCTTGACAAACTGTCTCACTCTTAACCCTGCTAAAACTAAGGCATAATCATAGGACCTTTTTTCTCTTATTCACCTGTAACAATTGCATTCCTACCTCCTCTCTTGATCGATGGGCGTCTTATCCCCTTTGTGGAATCTGTGAGACATTTAAGCTATATTCTTAATCGCTCTCTTGCTTGGAAGGAACAAGTTGCGGATATTTTGAGGAAAGCCTTTAGAATCCTCCAACAGCTTAACAGGAATACAAAATCACTTCCTACACCAACGCGTATTCTCCTAATTAGAAGCCTCATCCTCCCTTTCTTTTACTACCGCTGTGTGGTATATGACGATATCACTAATAAGCTGAATGCCAAACTCGAAAAACGCTTAATTCTGGCATTCGGTTAATCTATAACATTAAAAAATGTGAACATGATTACCCAGTGTAGAGAAATAGCAGGACTTCTTAACTTTGCTAAGAGAGGACAATATTTTATGGGTATTTTTGATAGCCTTTTCAGTAATGAAGCTCCACACTATTTTTTTTAACCTTTTCTATTTTATTTACAAAGATCAACCGACACATTCCAAACTCCGTGAAAGGAAAACAGTACTCAAAATGAAGCCAAAACACACGTGTAGAATGCAAAGGTCTTTCATTATTCGTAGTACTCGTCTTTGGAACAAACTACCTATGAGAATCAGCGATGCACCTTTACAATAACACTTTAAGAAGTCCTTTTTGGTTACTTATTTGAAACTTCAAATTAGAGATGCACATCGATCAAAATAGCGAGAACTTCCAATATACGAGAAAGACGCTCGTTTCATCATAAAACAAATTCTTGTCTCACTTCGCATCGGTGAAGCCATCATCTTGTATCATTCGAGATTGATCGATAACTTCATTTTCTAATAATTATAATTAATTCGAATGCATCGTGCGAAATTCAGGAAAATGATCATTCATTTAAAAAAAAAAGTATTCACGTCATGTATATTCAAAAGATTAAAATCAAAATCCTCCACAGATTCATCATGTGAGCCCTCCTGAATGTGGTCAACTGCTGCATCTCTTCTTCCAATTATGCGAATTTCTCTCTTGCAATCGTTCGATATCATTTTGATACTGTTGATACTAACCTGTCATTTCACAACTAACGAGAAGTAGTTCGATTTTTGAGACGAAATAAAGTGAAAAAAGACAAATTGATATAAGAGAAACTCGTTTCAAAAATTGCTCTTCATACAAGCAAAATCCAACGACACCGATGATCATCTTGTATCGTCATGCACCACTACTTCAAATCTCACTCTCGAAATTAGACATTGATAACACTTAAGTCCTTGAAATAGAAACATATAAGCGTGCACATAAATGTATATAGTTTCAATCCTTCGATGGCATAGTGGGATTCTCAAAGACCCCCAGGATTTTGAACTAAATAACTCACAGAATTCTTTGAAGTAACTCTCTAGGAGTTAGCACAAAATTCAGCAACTTAAGATAATGAATTGGCTCTTTGCGGAAAGTCTTTTTCCCTAGGGGTCAAAAAGACCCCAGTATGCCAGCTACGTTACGCCTCGGGAAGTGTGCCATCGGATGATCAAGTATGTATATTTGCGTATGTACATTTACAGTATTACTGGTAATACACCACACCTCATTATGTGTTTCATAGTTCATTTCTGTACTCTTCTTAAATACCTATTTTTAATTTTCATCGTTGATACGATCACCATCGCATTTTAATTGTGATACGTTTTACCTGTTCCTTATAGGGCTATCTAGCCCTAGTAACATTTCATTAAATAAATACAACTACAAATACAAGCTCTGGCTGGAAAAGTTGGGCCGATGGAAAATTCGCCCGTAGATGGTTGTTACGATGGGCGACTGAAATAGTTGAAATAATGAGACCAATTAAAATTTGTACGCGCCGATTGACTGCAGTTCCTCAGAATCTGCATTGCTGAATGTTCCAGTTCAAATAGTTTGTATTCAATCGATTTTTTTCATCCTGAATGGAAACGCAGCTAAATTAAAAAATCGCGCTCCACAGATAACTCAGAAACGTATTTCTCGTCAATTTATACAAACAGTATGAACTGAAGGCTGTAGACCTTCTTCTGATATTTTATTCCTGATTTTTATAGGAACACAATACGAAGGAGTTCAGAAATAATTGTATGGAGAGAGTGCAGTGCGAAGAACGAACTTTGCAAAAAATTCAACAGAAATACCGTGTAAAAGAAAATTCGACTAAGTACAATTACGGGTTATCACGTAGTTATTGCGCATAAATTGTATAGTACAATAATGCAAGGGAATGCCGTTTGCAGCAACTATAGGGTAGTTTCCCTTGTTCGAAAATTTGGGAACAGAAGGTGAAGCTGAAGCGCAATCCTTGCAAAGTCCTTCTTGACGTTTTTTCTTTTCCAGGTTGAAGTTGAGTGAATATAATTTGGATATTAAAAGAAACTGGTTTCATTCCTTGTTTTTAATTTCAAATACATTAGCACATGACACTATTTAACGTGCATATACGATGGTATATAGTTTTCAACTTGTCCCTGTAATTTATAAGATTTCTGAGTATTTAATTATATTATCAGCCTATAATAATTTGCAGAATAAAATATCTTCGCAAAGAAAATGAAAAACAAATATTTTATGTATTTTTTATTGACAGACACTATGGTTTTAAGAAAATATTATACTGATGAAAACAATAATACATTGACCAGTCATTGTAATTACCAGTTACTTGCAACACTTGTGATATTTTGATCAGACTTCGGATCATAAATGATATTATATAACATTACATTCATTTTTGATGAAATAGTTGCGTGAAGAATAATCGTGGTTCATGCGCGGCTCAAACGTATCACATCAAAATTCTTTGGTATTCGGAAACTCCGGCCTAATGGAGTTTCCCGGACTAATTCTGGGCTCAATTCGAACACTGCGCCGCTTGCCATGTTTATGCCGACCCGTTTCCCAAATACATTGTACATTCCACGAAGAATTGTATTAGTTCGAAATATTGCAACGACATCTCCGTTGGATGTTGTTAATACTCTTTGCTCTTCGGCTGGCATGGGCGCACTGGTTTGACGCGCTGCTCTCAATTCCATTGCTTTACCGGCAGGAAACGTGTATCTTCGAATTTCGAATCGCCGCTGCGGATTGGTGCGGGGAATAAGCCGAATAAGTTCAAGGTATTTTAGTTCAAATCCAAGTATAAGTAAAGAGCTATGCCTGGCAGGAGGATACGTGGACCTTGCACGAATAAAAGACTCGACAGGAGGACGAGGCCTGGCAAGGAAATGAGGTATGGCAGGAGGATTCCTGGACCTCGCACTAAGAGGAGGCTCAGCATCAGGAGTAGGCGCGGCCAGAGAATGAGGTCTGTCAGGAGAATAAGAAGTTCTGAAACGAGGAAAACCGGGAATAGGGTCGCCATTAGGTAAATGCTCGAACTGCGTACTCAACTCTGCAACAATAAACAGAGAATTAAATTTGTTTTAATGTGGATAATCGTATGTTGGCATATCATGCAACTCAACTTAATTGTCTGGAAATATTCACGTAACAGAAAAATTTCGCTTTCGAGTTACATAATTAGGAACTACATTGGATTTCAAAAAAATTTGAAGTATTTCAAATGATTTGAAGATGCTTATGAGATTTCAATATAGTTAAAAAAAATCTCGAAGGATTCAAGAAAATTGGAGGGATACTAAAGATTTTAGAATTCAAAGAATCGCAAGAGAATTTGATGTATTTCAAAGGATTTCTAAAATATTATTCAGGATTTCAAGAAACTTTAACAATTTTAACGAATCTTGAAGGAATTTCAAGACATTTTAATGGATTTTACGGGATTTCAAGAAAGTTTAAGGTATTTTAGAATTTGACATATTCAAAAATTATTCTCTTTCAATTGAAAAATTTCACCTTGGAGGAGTTAAAACTGGGATATTCTAGACTGAAGAAATGTATGAATGGGATATGAAATTAAGTATTAAATTAAGTAAACGTTTACATTTGTTTTACTAAGTACTAAGGCTTTCAAATTGAATTAGTTCAGTTTTTAACGTTAAAATCTACGCATTGTCTGAATTTGCACAAATTCCGAATTGCCTTGTAGAATCAATTATTATTGTCCACTCTCTGTCACTTGAACTGTAGCTGCATTTTGAACCAGCTGTGAACTCGATCTCGGGTGTTTCCACTTTGTTTGTAATCGTAATTATATGTTGATCATTTTACGAGCACTTTGCTTCCCGTTAGCAAATGTATTTCCTTCTTCATAGAGAAAACATCAGTCATTTTTTCAATAATAGACATTCCAAAGTGTTCATTTTGATCAATTTAAAAATGGAAATTTACAAAAAATACAAAAAATTCTTCAAATACAAAGACAAATCTGACAAATAGAATTTTGAATTATTCTATTTGAAAATTTATGATCGAAAAGGCTTTTCTATTCATGCGCCAAATTCGAATTACGTCGATAACAAAAGTTTTTTTTTCTGTTTGAAACAGATGATTTAAATATTATAAATGAACATAACATCCTTAATCTTCAATAAAGTGCATTAATATTATACAGAGTGCGGCACACAAACATGCTGATTTATTTTTGATGCCGAGCGGTGAGGAGTGGTCGGAAGGACATAACCTCGCCCCACCCCACAATAAGACCAAAATTAATTTTTTTTTTGGTTATCAATTTTCGATCTGTTTATTTGCATATTTTCCAGAATCTCCAATGAGAGAAAAATATCAAACGCGATCGTGGGTAATATTTTGTGAAAGAAGGTAAATTTTGTCTATCGACAAAATTTAGGACATTTCATAGGTTTCCAAAGATTAAGAGGACAGGAGGTCAAGCAAGAGAAAAGTAGAATGTCCTCCTAAATAAGGACGTCTGGTCACCCTAGGCTTACTTTTCCAACGGTCGTTCCGTCATCGACACTCAACGTGCCTTCCGTACTCAGTTCAATATTCATCCTCCAGATCCCGTTCCTGACAGGCAGTCGATTGTTTCGTGGGTGGAAACATTCAGGGTTGGACAACCTGAATGCCGACCAGGAACGGAACCTGCAGGATGAATGTTGAACCGATTATGGAAGGCACGTTGGGTGGCGATTATGGAACGACCTTGAAAAAGTAAGCCTCGCAGACAAATGCACGATTCACCTTCGTCCAATGCGTGAAGTTAACTGACTGTAAAGGAAACGAAACTTCAGGACGTGCCCTGCTGAATGAGACCCTCCCCACCCTCATCCGACCACTCGTCGCCGCTTGGCGCCAAAAACAAATCAGCAAGTTTCTGTGCCGCACCCTGTAGATCAATCGATTTGCCTCGAATCAAGAAATCTTTTCCGTTCTTGCATCAATTTTGAATTATGGTAGTGAAAAAATGTCTACTGAAAAAATCGTGTTTTCGCATATTATGCATTACCAGAGCTTCCTTACTCTTCAATAAAATGTGTTAATATTATAGGTCAATCGATTCGTCACGAACAAATGAATCTTTTATACTTTTGCATCAGCTTTCAATTATGCTGATGAAAACTTTTACTATGAAAATCTGATTTTTAAAATATTATTGAATGCTGAAAAAATGCAATTAATATTTCCAGAAATCCCTTGGTTATTTTCAATATATTAGTGGTGAAAATAAGTCCTCTAAATTCCATCAATGTATGTGCAACCATTTTCAAGTTATCGTGTTCACCAAAAAGTGTCACATCCGCAAACACATACATAAATACACATTCGGAACAATTGCTTAGAACGATGTATTAGACATTTTTAAATTGAGGAAGGTTTAATTGAATGAATCAAAAAATGTTGGAGAATGTTACCATTACAAAGCCTCCTATAGTAGGAAGCAAAATCATTAATTAATTTATATTTACAGTTGATGAACTTAAAATATTTTTCATAACAAAATTTGAATTTTGAAAGATTTAAGCTTTTAATTGTTTGACAAAGAGATGACCAGAGTTGAATTTTTTCTAATCTTATAAATATACTCTTTCTGAGAGTCGTTTAGAATGCTATTAATTGGCCAAACCATGATTTGTCAGTGGCAATCCGTTTCCGAAGAAAAACTTTTTCAACAAAAAAAAAACTTGGAAAAAAATGTGTTGTAAATTGAAATGCTTTTAAAATTCGTATGTAAAGTTATGTAAATATATCAGTTTTTAGAATCGTTTTTAATAAAAAAATACATTTTTTCTTGGATTTCTAACAATTAAAAATTGAAAAAAATGTTAAGTTGGAAATTGTTTCCAGTTGTTGAAATTTAAAGAAAAGAGCGATTTTTGTATAGAAAGCAAGTAATCAACATGTTGTGCTTATATGAATTTACATGGGAATTTTATAAATAAACATTACAATCCTGAACCTTATTGTATATTCCAATGACTTTTTTGGTTCTAGAGCTTGAAAATGATTAAGTTTTACCACCCTCGAAATCTAAAACTGTTTAATATTCATAAGCACTTTGAAACCTCCAGAAATTTCGTCTATTTGTTAATTATATTCGGAGATAAGTATTAAACCATGGAAACTTAAGATCCTGATCGGAATTTGCAATGTATTCCGGTTATGATTGCTTTCAACTTGGAACTGCACATTTTATAAATACGTAGCTGAATTTCTGATTCTTCATAGTCAAATATTTTGAATAAGCTTCGAAATTGAGACTGTTCGAACCTAGCTTAATTAAGAGGGATTCAAATTGAAATTATAATTGTTGTGATACTTATTTGAAAAACAGTCAATGCAGTTTTAAATTTGAAACTTTAAAAATTTCAATGATTCTCAATTTAAACGTTCAAGATCCACCACAATTCAAGGAGTCTACATTTAAATATTTAGATGTTTATGAATTTTACAAAATACAATCTTCAAGCATGGACAATTCCGAATTGATTTTGAGTTGTACATCTCAGTTTTGAAATATAAAGTGATGTTAAATTTATTATTCTGAGAAGAAAAAATATTTCGTAAACGCTTTAAAGTGGAGACTTCATGTTGTTCAAACGTCGTTCAGTTAAGAGGCCTTTGAAGTAAAATGCCTAAATTCTGTATACTTATTCGAAAAACAGTCAATTCTCTGGTTATTACTTCGCATAAAGTATTGCGAGCTGAAATATAGGGCAACTAAAAGTGACAAACTTTTGTCAAAATTAACAAATGTGGGAAAATTCTTGTTTAAATAAGACTTGATTGGCCAATCAAGGTCAACCAGTCCCCACCATGGGGCGCTCCGGCCAATCACAGACATCGTAGAGAATACATATATAAGAACAACATAACCTGAAACTTCAGTTTCAGGTCAGCCCTAAAGAAGTGAACTGCAATGTTCACGAAACGTCGACAACATTCATAGTTTCGCACACGATTGAAACCCAAAAAATCTTTAAATTTTAAATTCTAAATTTATAAATTTAAATTTATTAAAATTTGATGACTTTATGAAAATGCAATGATTTTTCCACCGTATCTGCTGAAAATTCTAAACAAAAACCTGAAAACAATAATTTCGAAAGAATATAGAACAAAAGCCAAAAGCGACACATCCTAGCAAAATAGAAAGAATTGAGAAGGATCAGGGCGAATTAACAGTTTTGAATGCCGTGACAAATCACGGCAAATTCGAGTGTGTATTTTCCTCTCACGAATTCAGATGCATTGCCCAATGTTGAAGCGTTTGGTTTCTGACGCATTGAAGTAAATTTGCTGACTCTAAACTTTTGCACTGCATTTGTACGTATGGGAATATTCCAGCTTGAAATAACGTTTTCTTGAATTCACACGCATTGACACGCTGTTTCAATGCGCCATTATCGCAAAGCGGGATTTTCGGGGTGACTTGTCTTTTTAATATAATTCTTATCAATA
Organism: Andricus quercusramuli; assembly: GCA_932178445.1. NCBI lineage: Eukaryota > Metazoa > Arthropoda > Insecta > Hymenoptera > Cynipidae > Andricus > Andricus quercusramuli. Next base: position 108,447 of record CAKNXH010062916.1, on the reverse strand, counting down.
CTTTCTCATAACGAAAATTTGTATTGCAAAAGGATTCCTTTTGAAACAAATGAAAATCCTCTCAATCTTAAATTTAAGAGGAAATTCCACTCACGTCTAGAAACATCTTGTGTACAACTTTTGCGCTTGTACGGTTAGGATTGTACCACATCTTTGCATGAAAATATCAGTTGGGGTGAAATTGATACTCGATCTCACAAATTCTGATTTGTGTATAGGTTAAAAAATATCATTTGAATCATAGATGTGTATTGCATACATAATTATATTTACCAATGGAATAGAGGATGAATACGAAGGATAAAACGAGAGTGTGAAGAATCCCCATTTTTATAAATTAGAGGAAAAACTGATGAATGTATTAATGAAGAATTTGAGAGACAATGTAACTAATCACGATATTCGTGCTTCTTTCAAATATATAATACATGTACTGCATGGTCATTAACTCATATATCAAAGGCGTCGAGTTATTCGCTCCGAGATATTTACCTTTGATTAGAGTCAGCTTGAAGGAAAAAGTGTATTCACCAGATTCGTTAAAAAAGATATCAACATTCTTATTATGTTTCTGATTTCAGTCGCTATCGCAGTAACCCCCAAAGCTATTTTTGGACCACAAGAAAGCGATGATGTATTGATTTTCTATTGATCGTACTTTTTACGGAGTCTAATAAAAAAGTCTTGTGCAAACTATTTGCAATCTGGTAATGACATTCGTGGATTCAATATGGTTTCTGATATTTGCTAGTCGCTCTTCAGGAAAAAAGTATTGACTGAATGGAAATTATTTCTATCGGGAGATTTAAAAATGCAAATTCATCAGGACTTAGGTCCAATAAAAATCAATCCCGTGTGGAAAAATTGCCATAGCGCTAGCTGGGCCCAAAATAGGAAAAACTTGGCCCCAAATTGGGGATTTAGACAGGACCAAAACACAAATGAGTTGCCTATCCTGGCCGGAGCCCAACTTACCGACCGACTTGGCCCAAACTTGGCTTTATTATTAGTTTTTCTAGTTTCAGCCACATTAAATTAAAAAAATGTTTTTAGAAATAAAAAAATGAGTAAAAAATGTATTAAGGTAACATTGTTTGTTCAAAAGAAAACCATTTCAAGTAGCTGAACATTTCAAGAAAAATCTTATTCCTGAACCAAATTATTCATTGCCCTCCTCATCTTTCCATTGCCATCCCAATCTTAGGAATTAGTGAAGACCGTTCCGGAATGAGGAAGGACTTTATTCTTAGTGGACTTATATTTGTCACGAACAACTCCTGTAAAATGAAAAAATTGGAAATTTTGAATTGAAGTTCAAGTTAAACTATAATAATATATTATCATTAATCACTGTAACAATAATTTTGTTATCGAGAATACAAGAGAACATGTAAAAGTCCTTAAAAATTAATTAATTTGATATTTTCTTCGTAGCTGTAAATCTGATGGCTAATTCTTCTGACATGTACTTTTTGATGATATTGTTGATGGATTTTCGAGTTTGATTTTCCTTTCAAAAGTAAGCTTAAGTTGTCGTCTTATGAATGTGCAAATAATTTATTCTTTTATAAAAATACGACATTCAAATTTTTGTGAGGTTTGACTTTATTGCGTTATAAACATAAATTACTTATGATTTATTTACTGACTTTTGTTTTCGTTCCGGAATCTTGGAATGTTGGAAAATGTTCGATGTGTCCGAACGCGATGAGTGCTTATCGCACTTTAATAATTCATACAGAAGAAATCATGAAAACACTCGCCAATATAACCTCAAACCAACCTACTTGTTATCTACTTGTGTTCAAGAGGTTAAATATGGAACCCGACTGATGACAGATGCACAGCCAAGTTCATGGCGCTGCAGTCAAGAGCTGTGAAACAGAGATCGTTTGAACAAGACTCAAGATATTAACCCTATTGTAGCCATGAAATAATTTTCCAAGTTGGGACCAAACTTGTAATTGGGCAAACATTTGACAATTTCCACATGGTATTGACTATCACTTGATATTCCTGGTTGGAAATTTCTGAATAAAACAAAATTTCGAATTTTTTTTGGAACATGGTTCTGCTGGCAAATGCCATTTCTATTCAAATAATTACAAAAAAATGGCCTAGTCACAAAATTCCGACTTCTGTTGTACGGAGCGACGCCCCGCTTGAGAAGTATTCGAAGCTATACATAAAGTGTATGGACATCTAGTGATTAGTCAGGGGTACCATAAGTTTCCTCAGGGGGGAATAATATAACCTTCTTACTCGCCAGATATGCGCTATGCGATTATTTCTTATAGGATTACAACCAAGACCATTGCTATGCCAATACCCCAAAAACAAATAAAGAATTGATCTCAGCCGTAAAAAAAGTAGTTTGCGGCATTACAACTGACGACTTGGAATTTGGCCTTGAGAGGTCTCGGCTGTGGATCGCGTTGATTTTAGCTTCCACCAAAGTTGTAATCCACCAATAGCTTCCCTGAGTCAAGTTTTGGAAACTTTCTCTGAAAATATGATATTATGGCAAACTTCAGAACTTGGAATGACTCCGCCAGGTTGCACCTCATAGATTTTCATTTTACCACTTTCAGGTAACATAGATGGGCCTGGCTATAAGAGAATGTTTGACCTCTCAGCAACATCTTCTTTTGTTCAATAATTGGTTTTTTGTCGATCATAGGGGTAAATTTCAATAAAATTCACAATTTCGTTTTGTAGCGTTTCGTCAGCTTGGTTCACTGACCTCTTCAGACGGAAATTTCATTTTAAAAAGCACCAACATTTAGACATTTTCTTGTCGACTAGCCCGAATTTGGGTTTTGTCTAACACTAAGCCGTCATCTGTAAGGCGATGACTATTTCTGCCGGTGTTGAGACTCAGAGGTGGTATTTATAATCAAGAGCATTGCGTGCAATTCGCGAATTATTATATACAGAGAAATACAATTAAATAAGATTTTAAAGTTTTTAACTTTGTATCTCCGGATTGTACCTATGATTTAATGTATAAATATCTTCCTTTTCGTTAATGCTGTTGTTGTTGATTTTAATATGTAACATTTTAGAGAATAATCTTTTTTGATAATTAGCTTCAAAATAAAGAATTGTTGTGTTTTTCCAGTCAAATTCATGATTATGAGAACTACAATTTACATTTATAACGAATTCCCTTTTTGTTATTTTCATGTTCTTTTATACGTACTTCTATCATTCTTTTGGTTTCACCCACATAACAAACAGAGCCAGTTTTACAAGCAATTTTATAAACAAAATTAGTTTGATCCGATTTTTTTGACACATCTTTACCTAGCTCAACTATGCACGACGAAGAAGGTTTCATCGAAGGAATTACAGTTATATTAAATTTTTTAAATATATGAGAAGTTTGATAATCATTGTTTTGCAATAATTTAGTTATGATTTCCAAATTTGTTATATGAAATTTCCTGTGTGACAACTTGATTGCCCTGTCAACCAAGTTGAATATAATGTTTTTTTTACTTGTTTTGGGTGACCTGAAAGGAAATTAACCATCCTACCTGATAAATTTGGCTTTTGGTACCAATTGGTGATAATTTTATTCTTTTCTTTTAATAAAGATATATCCAAGAAATTGATTTTATTGTTTTCTTCTATTAAAAATGTGAATTGTTACTTTCTGTTAAATGAATTAAATGTGTCGATGACTAAATTGATACGATCTTTTTTGACACATCAAATGTTGTCGTTCACATATCGATAGTAAAAAGGGAGAGTGACACCGTGTTTGTCTTTTAGAATTTTCAGGCAATAACTCTCCAGGTCATCCATAACCATGTCTGCGAATAGGGGTGAAATGGGAGAACCCACCGGAGTTCCAGAAATGTATTGATTTACATTTTGATTAAAAACGAAATAAGTATTGTTAAAGAGAAATTCTATACATCTTTTGATATCATCGCATCGGAAGGTATTTCACAATTAGAATGCATATAATGAACCCGTCTTTCAAGACTTTCTAACACTCAGAAGCATGAAACGTTTGTGAATAAAGAACTGAAATCTGAGGACATGAAAATATGATTATTATCAATTACTACATTTTTTAAATTATTTTTTAAATCAAGACTTTTATTAATGTATGATTTAGGAATCTTCGCAACATTTGCGAGTTCTTGATATATAACTTCTGCTAAAAAATTAGTTGGACTGTTGATTGAAGAAATCATGGGACGAAGTGGTGTATTTTCCTTATGGATTTTTGGTAAACCGTAACATTTTGTTAGCATAGTATTAGTATAAGTCAGGTCATTATTGTAATATTTATATTGCAAAAATTCGTTATAGTTAAAATCTTTTAATATTTTAGGAGTACTCTCTTGTAATTTTCCAGGAGGATTTTTATTTACTCTTCAATAGATATTAGAATCCAGAAAAATGTTATTCATTTTTTTCATGTAATCTTTTTCAAAGAAAACAGACCGAAATATTTCCTTTATCTGCAACTGTGAATAAGATATCTGGATTCTTTTTGATAAAGGATTTTGTGGTTTTTAGTTTTCTAGCAAAGGATCTTTCTTCGACAGAAATATCAGTGTCTTGTTTCATATTACTGCATATATTTCTAGTCAGTTTGTCTCTTATTTCGTTTTTTGTAGCACCTGTCATTTCTAGCGATTTTAAAGACGTCTCTATGGTTTTAAACATATTAATGGCATCTTTGGGAGAAAATTTGGAAGAAATACTGTGATTAGGGCCCAAAGATACAATATCAATAGCATCAGGAGGGATTTGTTTTTTAGTCAGGTTCTTAACCCAAGTGTCTCTGTTTACACTTTTGCAACGGCCGTTATCTAATAACAATTTTTCAAATTTTTTCTGTGATGGATTTTATAATTACGAAGAACAGTTTACAATTTTTTACTGGACAATTCTAAGAATTTTTCTATATTATTAATTTCAATACCAGAATTGAAAACTTGTTCTTTAATGTTTATCAATAATTTGTTTAAATACTGAATATGGTGATGAATATCACCTCAGACGGTATAATCTAATTTCATCAGTGATTTTGTAATCTGCATTTCAAACCTGCATAATTCGCTCGTAGGAACAAAGTGCAGTAAATCTCATCATGTGTCCTGACGACTATGAATGCAAGCATATTTTCGCGAGATAAAACGCAAAATTTTCTTTCTCTCCAGATTTTCCGCTGCATTACCCATGTATCTTTCGTCTGGATACTTCAGTTGTTGCATTATGTAAGGCGAGGACGTTTCTTTTATTCGCGTACAAGTCATAAAATGGAAATGACGTGTCCTATGGGGTCTTTAACAAAAGTGCAGAAAACGTTCTTTTGGTCATAGTGAAGAAACATTTTGGAGGTTGCTTTCAAAACTCAAAGAACCCCAAACCTAGCTCAATGAATTTTCGTTGTGAAATGCTGGCACTTTCTTCTTTCTTCATTATTCTATTTTTAGGATCCCTCGCGAGTATTTGAAGCCGAAAATTAAAATCAATCGATTAGGCTCTCTCTTAATAGATTTTATAATAAATATAGCACAAAATAATTCAAAGATCATACATATTGTTATTTTCATATTTAAACAAACATATGAGGTTAATTATAATAAAATTCTTGAAGAAATTTTTTTTTCAATGAAACCTTGCACATCAGGAAACAATACAAATCTAAATTGTTAATGAATATATAGTAAGGAACATGCTTCGTTGCGAATTCATATTTTTTAGATGAAAAATTAAATTATATGGTTCTTAATTACCTTTTTTCGAAAATTTATATTCTTGGGTGGAAAATTTAATTTGAAGTTCATTTGAAAATTCAACTATCAGGTAGAAAATTAACCTTTTTGTTGAAAAATCATATTTTCGGTTTGACAATTAAACTACACGGAAAAAATAATCGCTAAAATTTTAAGTGACTATTTTATAACTCGTGGATAGAGAGAAAAGTCTGGTGAGATTTCAGCGAATTTTATTAAATAGTAGAAGAAAAGTCAATTAATTTTTAAGCACAGAGTCACTGGAAAAAGTCTACCACTTCTCATGAAAAAGCATTTCAAAAACCTAGCGATCCTTTCTGATAAATAATAAACATTTCTCTAGAGTTTAAGTGACAGTCAAATAATTTTAAAGAAACGGAATTCGAGAAAATAGTTTATCAAATATATTAAAGAGTGTATTAGATTTTATTTGATGGTAAACAAAGAATTGAGAATACGGGCTTACTGAATTCCGTTGACCAGTCACTGAAAACTATAAAATGCGCAGTGGACGTTTTTCCGTAAAACCGCGCACGTTGCGCGTTTTCCGGTCGTGCGTGTGTTTGTATGCGAAGACTGTTACGCGGTATTGTACTGTAAGTTATGAAGAGATTGTTTCTGGTTTAATTATCACCATTAGAAACAAATTGTCAAACGGATATTACTATATTAGGATATTCAATATAATTGTATTTTCTTGCAGGGTATTTGCTAGGTCGGGAATTTTCTTTGATTGGGAAACGACAGGGGATTTATTTTCTAATCAAGATTATTTTTTATTTCTTAGATAGAAATAGTTATTTGATTACGTTAAATGAAACTTAATATTATATTGCACAATATGAGAGTCAACGAGATCATTTAAAACTCTTTAACTAGACTTCGATTCCAAATGAAATTTTAGAGGTCGTTTGTTTCCGAAATTCAAATTTGATTGTGGGATTCTTGATTTTCTTGATTTCCAAGAATTACGTAACTAAAATATTGAACCCTTTTCTTGATTTTCATCCTTTTTAATTAAATATAAGTGATATCTGTGAACCTTAAATCATAAAAATATGTCGTTGATATTATTTAATCATTTTTCGTTTTTAACTTGTAGTTTTTTAGTTGCGTTTCCTAAATGAAGTCGAGATATTTTTAGAAAAAATGCATTAATTAAAAAAAATGTCTGGGACTTAAAATGGTTCATATGTTTTTGTGGTTGCTGAATCCAATTCGTGGCCCATTTAACATAGACATAGTCAGACTCCTGGGGTAATTTTCTTGATTTTTTTTGTGGAGCTGTGTTATTGCTCGCCGAAAGGGAAACGGCTTAATGGTATATGAAAAAAAAAAAAAAACTGCTATTTCACACTAAAAATTTTGTAAGAAAGTATTATAAAAGAATTGGACACATTTAAATCTGCACGTGTTATGGACGTTTTTGTGTAGCAGAAAATCGTTTTTTATTATCAAGGTTAATTTTCTATTTTCTATCGAAAATTTAATTTGGCTTACAACTACTCATTAATCATCAGAAAGATTTTGTCTTCAAAGAAACATTGAGTTCGACAACTTTTAGTTTGAAGATGGTTGAGATTCACCGTACGACTTGGTACGATGCTGCCTTAGAATACTTGGCCGAGATTTTGTAACCAATATCCAACAACGTCGATAGAGCAATAGGTTAGAGCACACGGTAGAATACACGAGTTTAGGTAGTTTAGGTAGGGTTCAAGTCCTAAGCGAGTGTGATTTTTCAATGCGTTTAAGCGTGCGATTAAATGTGTATGTGACTAGGTCTGCGAATTGTGTATTAATAATTATAAAAATGAAGATTATATAATGATAAATCAAAAAAAAAAAAAATTTCGCTAAAAAATCTTTATTGGATTTTAATAAACTGTCCCTTAGAATTCTGACCTCTGTTTCATAGAATGCAGAGCACTCGTGTATTGAATTTTCAGTGACTGTCACTTAGAACTTAGACATCGGATTTCTTGTCAAGAGAATATAGAGCCTTTGCGTACTAGATTTTCAGTGACTGTCGCTTAGTATTCCGATCTCTGCCTCTGAGATTATAATGTCTTTGCAATTTACATTTTCAGCGGTTTCCGAACAGGTTTTCTATTACTGTTTCGAAAATTCTGTTGAAATGTATTTTGCTGATACCTCGGCATGGATGCAAGATTTTTTCTGATATTTATTAGTCGTTCTTCAGGAAAAAAGTATCGATTGAATGGTAATTTTTTCAGTCGAAAATGTATTAAATATCAGTGGATATTCCTAATTTGAAAACGCTTAGTAGCACAAAATTTGAAATTTGTTGTTGAAAATGTTTCAAAAGATGGTTCAGCCGTTCCTATTCATACAGCTGCAAAATAATTCAACGAGATGTCGTTCACCGAGAGAACATACTTCTCTCGTCTGATCTCGTCTCACGATACGTTATTATGGTTTATTTCAAACTATGATAGCACACATTCTTACTGAATTGGTAAGAATGTGTACTAATTCGGTGTAGAGGTACGCTATACGAAATACGTATATTACCATGCATTTTCAGTCTAAACTGTATTCTCTGAGAGTATAAAAATGACACGAATTTAATGTACAAGCGAGCTGATGCCTTGAACGCATGGGGATCGTACTATTTTAGTGAGGATCAAAAACGTTCGGAGTAAGATTGCGCTTACACTTATTCACTCGCTTGACCACCTTACTATACTAGTATGGAGTTTTAGAGTTTCAAGTATAAGACCTGGCATGCGTTTTCAGTACGAACTTTAAGCTATTAATTAATGTAGTTGTATTATAGACCTCATGAAATTGGAATGTTGTAGTTTTTTGGCCTTTGGTCTTGCGAATTTATAAGTGGTGGTGTAAATAAAGAAAGTCTTTATTTATTTAAATGTCAATGCATTTCGCCAGCGATATCGTGGCCTCATCAGGACTATAATAAGTATGGACAAAAAAAGATGACAAATATTTTTTGACGTTCATAACACTAACAATTTGTACATTAAAAGGAATTATAAGTGTAACTTACCATAATGACATTCTTAGATTTAAAAAAAAAATTTTTTTTTTAGTTGGTTGTTTTTGGAAAAGACATTGAATTTTTGTATAAACCCATGATAAATCGTTCGTCGAAATTTTTGTAAAAACCCTCGATAAATCGGTCGTCGAAAAAAACTTAGATGTTTTAGATAGAAACGTATTTTTCCATGATTGAAGTTCTGTATATTAGTAATGGTAAGTTGTATTTTATAAACCCATGGATAGGTTTATTGTTCAGAAGCTTAGATAATTTGAACCTATATAATGATAAAATAAAAGTATAGTTTATTTTAGATCCAAGTAATATTTGAATAAATAGGAATATGAGTGAAAATACTTACAAAAAAGTACTCTTCTATCATTAAAAATCCATAATTTAAAATTTGTTGCCAAATTGAGTTCCCAAATTTAAATTTAATTTTGCAAGACTAGAGTATTGTTTTTCAAGAAAAGACTGGTATATTAAATGAGAAATATTGTTAGGTGACATTTTTGAAAAGTTAAATAATTGAAATTTGTTTATATTTTTAAATTATTTAAAGGTTTCTTTGCAAACCACATGTTTGCGGTCTGCTCTAAACGAATTTAGGTTAGGAACTGAAGTAGATGAAAAGTTTCATGGTTTCCTTAAATTTCTAGAAAGTTTCAATAATGTCGTAATATATTACACTTAGATTTTCAGTGTCGGATCTGAAATTGACAGTACCCTTGTTTTTCACAATGTTAATCATTTCTAAAATATTTCTGTTATGAAAATTGCTTTCTAAATCTAGAATTTTTACATTTTCGGAGTTGTAATCAAATTTATGATTAAAATTAGTAGCATGTTTACATAAACCTGTGTTAGTTTTTTTATATTTTTCAGTAGTTCGATGTTCCGAGATTCTAGTCTTAAGGGCACGTTTAGTCTGCCCAATATAAGTCATCTGACAATCTTTACAATTGATTTTATAAATAAGATTAGTTTTTTCAAATTTAGGTATTGTGTCTTTAATAGATGGTAAAAGGGTATCAAATAATTTATTTTTAATTGTAAAGATAAGAGATATGTTTAACTTTTTACATATTCTTATCATTGGTATATAAAGGTCTTTTTGATAAGGCAATGTAATTAATTTCGAGTAGTCAATGATTTTTTCATTATTTTCTGTATTAGTTAAAGGGTTTTTTAGATTTTCAAGGTGTTGAAGTCTTTTTTTAATATGATTTATGATAAAGTGATGTGGATAATTGTTATTAATCAAGATTTCATAGATAATGCCCGTATTTTTAGCATGAAAATGAGGTTCTGAAAGTTTTATTGCTCTATCACAAAGAGAGAAAATAATTCCTTTCTTGTGATTAATATGATGATTTGAAAGATAATTTAAAGTTCTTCCGGAATACACTGCTTTTTGGTACCAATTTGTTTCAATATAACCTTTTTCAAAAATAATCTGTAGATCTAAAAATTTAATTTTTTTATTGACCGGTTGTTCAAGTGTGAATTTTAAAGTTCCACCTTTTTTGTTAAATTCATTCAAAATTTTTTGTATTTGAGTTTTTGGTAAACATATGAGTGTATCATCTACATACCGAAAATAGAATAAGATTTTTAAATTTGGATTTTTAATAATTTTTTCTTCCATATCTTGCATGACCAATTCAGCTAACATTGTGGATATAGGTGATCCCATCGGTGTTCCAAATTTTTTTTTGTAAGTTTTATAATTATATTGAAAATAAGCATTACTAATACAAAATTTTATAGCCTCGTCAAATTGGTGAAAGTTAAGTTTGGTGTGATTTTTGA
>CAKNXH010062916.1:75385-97841 GCA_932178445.1 Andricus quercusramuli | reverse complement strand
GGGTTTTTACAAAAATTTCGACGAACGATTTATCATGGGTTTATACAAAAATTCAATGTCTTTTCCAAAAACAACCAACTAAAAAAATTAAAAAAAAAAAAATCTAAGAATGTCATTATGGTAAGTTACACTTATAATTCCTTTTAATGTACAAATTGTTAGTGTTATGAACGTCAAAAAATATTTGTCATCTTTTTTTGTCCATACTTATTATAGTCCTGATGAGGCCACGATATCGCTGGCGAAATGCATTGACATTTAAATAAATAAAGACTTTCTTTATTTACACCACCACTTATAAATTCGCAAGACCAAAGGCCAAAAAACTACAACATTTAAGCTATTAATATGCTCGAAATTCATACCGTCTTAGCATGAATAGGTCAATCATTAAATTCATGGATTTCTCATACACAAAACGTAAGTATGTTCTCTCAGTGTTGTTATTGAAATGAGTATCTGTGTTGATGGTCGAACGGTTTAGAATGCTACTCGCGCGGTTCAGCCACAGTCAGAATTGCTTCAGAAATGCTTCTTTCAATATGGTTAGCACTTCACACTTTATCTTCTACCACTTCTTTGCTGTGGTTCACCTGCTTGTTCCCTTTCATCCTTTTGCACGCAGTCAATTACTATTTTGACCCTTGCGATGAACGGGCAAGTTCACTTTAATACGCTTTTTTATAGAAATCAAACCATATCTGTCAAAATTTGTTGAGAAATCTTATACTTTTTTATCAACGTTTCCTTATTAAAACTCTATCAAAGCTGATCCTCCAACATATTTGTATCTGATGTATGTCCCTTAACCTCGGCTATCAAATTCAATCCGTTGTAAAATCTTATACTTTTTATATCACTAGTTTTTTACGGGAACTCTTTTAAATCTTATCCACCCCAGACTTATATCAAATCCTATTTTCTAGAACCCAGAAGATTTCTATCAGAAAATATCATACTTTTCTACCAATACATTGTTAATCAAATTTTACAAAATCTTTTGGAATGAGAACATTTTTATAGGAAAGTGCAGGGTTTCTCGACTGATACAACTCAATAGGAATTTGCAAAATTTGGATACGTAGGGCTTTGGACAACTCTGAAAAGTATTATATTTGATGGAATTCCAATCAATGCCATAAAAAAAATTGGGAATACAAAGTGTTGCGAATAATCGTTTAAGCAGGGTAATAATCAGATAATCACTTAAAACTGAGGTGAATACCCCACTACGCACATTACCTGCAACATTTTTCACTATCAGTTTTTTCTGTGAACTATTAATAGAATAGTACAGGATATTTGGGTGGATTAAGTTTGATGAAATCTTCCAACATTTTGGAACATATGATATAATGCAAGTTCTGTACCTATAAGATTTCATAGAATTTTTAGTACCGTCAACAAATTTTGTCAATCATTCAGTCAATTCAGTCAATCATTTGCCGATCAGATATTCAGCTTGAGGAAGATCGCAGAAAAAAGCTTAAGAGTGAAAAAAAAATTCCTCTGTGCACTTTTGACCTGGAAACAGCTTTTAATAGGGTGAATGGAAGTAAGGTTTGAGAACTCCTCGAAGATAACGGAGTTGATAGATGGCTTCTAAAAGCAACAAAAGCAATATACGCAGGTAGCGAAGCGAATGTGAGGTTAAATGGGCAAGTGAGCTACAGATTCGAATTAGGCAAGCTGTTAGACAAATATGCGTTATGTGCTCATATGTTTATTATATTCATGAATGAGTATCTAAGAATGGCCTTCTTCGACAAAGAAGGTGTAGACCTCGCAACAGTGAAGGTGCGTGGGTTATCGTTTGCCAATGATAAGGTTGTTATGGCAGGTTCAATCGAAGGCTTGCAGAAAATGTTGAGGAGACCGCTGAATACTAAATCGTTCGGTTGATTTAACAAACACCTGATCATCTAACAATTCTCTTTCCGGATCACTTATTTTGATAAGGATCACCTAGATCTCAAAATGGAGTACGCGATTGTACCGAGTGCGCATGCCCCAGTTTCTCGTTTTCTCGCTTATATTCGAAGTAAATTAGTACAACCCGATAAGCAAATCAAACTATTTTTCGTTGAAAGTTAATTCTTTTTGGTTGAAAAGTCTGATAATTAATTTTCAATTCATAATTCATATTGTTTAGTTAAATATTTTACTTTTTGGTTACAATTTGATTATTCAGCTTGAAATGCGACTATTTTGTCGGAGAGTCATGTTCTTTGGTTCAAACTTAACCTATTTATTTAAAAGTTCAAGGACTTTGTTAATAATTCATTTTCTCGGTCAAAGATTCAGGTCTTTGTTTGAAGGTTCAACCTCTTTTTTTATGTTCGTCTCTTTTTGTGTTGAAAATGATCTTATTGGACAGAAAATGGTTATATTTCATTTTTTCAGAAAATTAATATATTTTAGTTGAACTTCTGTTACATTCGTTGCATATTCACATTTTGTGATTGAAAATTATTATTCCTGATTGTAAATTACCTTTTTGTTGGAAATTTATACTTTTGTTCAAAAATTTGAGTTGAAGTTTATTTGTAAATTCAACTACTCAGGTACACGGACTAACAATGACACTCTTTTAACAAATTGGTATAACTGGGAAACCTGGTCTGGTAGAAACTTACATTTTTTATCACAACATCATTGGTCCCAAATGAAAGGGATGATTTTTGACTTACAGATAGAGCCATCAAATTATCTTCTTCACAATTTAGGAAACATAACGTTCAATTAAAATGACAAACTTTAATTAGCAATGGCTACCCACTTAACTTAATTAATTGATTAATTAAAATTATAATTGACAACATTTATAATTCGGATAACAAAATAGACTCACCACTTTCCAAAACCTTCACTGTTATTCCATATATATCTGGTATTACGGACTAAAATAGCTACTATTTTAAGACAAAACAATATCAAGGTCATTTTCACGTCTAGTAAATCTTATTTCAACCTTTTTCCGTCCCCTAAGGATAAATGATATATTTTTCATGAAATTGAAATTCAAGAATTTTAAATAAGATTAAAATCAAATTCGAAATCCCCTTTAACGTCCAATAATCAAGTCAATATATAGAATTCCTGGAAATAAAACAAGAATTCAACGATAACATTTGGACAACCACCACAAAATGCTCCTATTGCAATTCCTGAAAAACGAAATAACAAAAATTTGTTTCTTTGGACAAAAACAAAAAAGAGGAAAGAAAAATGAGAAAGCAACAAACCAAATCCCGTTCTTTCTCTTTTTTATTTCTTCCGTCTTTTTATTTTTATTATTATCAAATCACAATAAAGAAGCATGCAAAGTTCTTAGCAACGTTTCGGTGCTCACAGAGCACCCTTATCAAGGCAAAAAAAATTAAAGCAGGTGGGAACAGTGACCAAGCAATTACGCTGTCTCCTCAAATTTTTTTATTTTGTTTTTTAGGAATTTCAATATGAGCTTTTTTCATAAAAGTAATATTGTTTACTGTTTTAACTGTTCATACTGTGACCGTTGTTATATTGGACATACTACTAGACCATTACACTATAGAATTAAAGAGAATCCACTTCATAATCCTAATGGAGATAATATCACGGGACTCGAAAGACACAAAATTGAAGCAGGTCATGACTTTGATCTTCAACATCCGAAAATATTAGCTTCAGAGAAAAATTTGAACAAACGCCGTACTATTGAATCTTTTTACATTAATGAGGAAAGATTATGTTTTAATCTCAGATACAACAACTCCAAACTACCGGATTTCGATAGTCTGTTATGTACAAACTAAGTTTATTCCACTATTTCATTTTTAATATTTGTTAGTGATCTCAAATTTGGCGCCTATTTCTTCGACTATGTTCCACATTCGTTGACTTTATAGACGTACATACCTTACACTTTATGGATGACTTTGTAAACACTTGTTAAAATTTGACAGGTGAAAGACTCTGTTTTGCAAACATTGTTTGCTCCTCGTAATAATCTTCTCCACAAGCTTCACTAAGATGTAAAATTTCAATTTATGTGAACCATTTGGTTCACTCCAAAGTCACAACAATGTATTCTTGTATTAATCTTTGGTAAGTTTTTTGTTCACTCAACTTTAATTACAATTCATTTCGTTACCATAACCTCTAATTATTTTTTCCATATATATATATATATATATATATATATATATATATATAAATGGAATGCATATAAATTTATCATGATTATAATTTGGAACTTCAATGACTTACATACGTTTTAAGGAAAAAAGCAAGGCAATACCTAATTTTGTTCAGATACAGTGTTATGAAAAGTGAATTTCGGCACTTTCAGCCCGGCCCCATCCTGTCTATATACTTATTGTTTTCTTTAATACCCGCACGGAAAATGCGGTTTTGGGACTAATCTGGCGCGAAACAGTAAAAGTAATCGACTCCACGGTAGCGGGACCCGAGACGGGCAGAACAATAGACACCCCAACGAGCGGGTCAAGAAGCTGGATGCGAACCATGAAGGGCCTTTAAGTCTATATTTTTGAGCCTCCATCAATCGATCATGCAACCTATCGCTTTTCCTGTATCGCGCAAGGCCTGAAATCGCTTTTCCCTTCGCGGTGTATGAATAAAGAAATATTAATGAAGTGCCACTAGTCGATTCCCAACTCGGTTAATAATGTACTATAGTGACCTAGTGCAAACCTGCCCAACTCGGGGAAATTCCCTTAGGGAACACATGTTCCGCATCCACCACTCTTTCACCTAGAGAGCGGAGTAGTGGTAGACGCATGCGCGTGGTAGACCTTTACGTCACAGAGGAGAAATTCTCGCAAGCGTTTATCACCACTCCCGCTCTCTAGGAAAAAGAGTGGGGAACGCGGAATATGTGTTCCCTAAGGGAATTTCCCCGAGTTGGGCAGGTCTGACCTAGTGATATGAAGAAAAAGGATAAGAAGTGGCTGAAAGAAGGTGAACGTGAATTTTGTGGATGCGAAATCTGTTTAGAAGGTGTATGAAGCAGAGTAAAAGTCGTGACGGGTGAATTTCGATGTTAGGGTTCGAACCGGAAGAGCAAGGAGAAGCGACATTGGGGACTTGCGTGTAGAGAGCGTCAGCTGTGACGAGACGGTGGAGACCACAGCGGTGACTACAGTGGTGGATAATAAGAGAGAGTGAGAGAGAAGGCACAGCGGGCAGAAAGAGTGAGAAAGCGTGTGAAGAGAGAATGTTGTTAGCAACAGCCAAACAGCATGATGAGTGTGGATGGTGAGAAGAAGATGTAGGTTTGGTGACAGTTGGTAAAAGTGAAATGGGAGAAAGAGAGGGAAGGAGCGAACCTCGAGCGCAATAGAGATGTTACTGGAGGAGACAACGAAGATGCATCTAAGCATAAAGGAGCTCAGTCTGAAGGTCAAAAGGTGGATGGAGCAGGCAAAGTCAGTGGAGCCAAGGAAAAAGGGAGAGCAATCTATGAGGAAAAGTGAGAGAACGAAGACTATCGTCGATAGTTGGAATTGAATAATGCCTTCCAATTGTCTTATGGTTTAGTCTTGTATAGTCAATAACCAATCTTGATTCTCGATTTTTCTTCTTCATAAGAATACAGGGACTCGCGAAAGGTAATTCTGTGCCAATTACTAGTTCAGCTTGCTTCCATTCGTCCACTGTTTCTTGCACAAACATTCATTTCTGATAACTCGCTCAGTGACGTTTTGAAAATGTAGATTCAGTCCTGGATTTTGGGTGTATATTCACTTCAACTTTTGTGATTCGGCGAACGTGGCCTAATGGAGTTTCACGGATTAATTCTGGGCTCAATTGGAAGACCGCGCCGCTTGCCCGCTTCCCATGTTTATGCCCGCCCGTCTCCCATCCTGCGTATATATGCCACGAAGAGATGTATTTGTATCCATTATTGCAATGACGTCACCATTAAATGTTGTTAATACTTGTTGTTCTTCTTTCACTGTGCGGAATAAGCCGAACGAGTGAAATTTCTCTGGAGTCAAATCCATATATTCGTGAAGAGTTTTGCCTGGCAGGAGGAGATCTGGATCTGGCACGAAGAGCAGTATCTGCAGGAGAAAGATACCTTTCAGGAGAATTATTTTTGTCAGGAGAATAAGTATTTTCGTGTCAGCAAACATCAGGTATAGTGTGGCCATTAGGTAAGCACTCAAAATGTGAACTCAACTTTGCGACAAAAAACAAAGAAGATGGAATTTTTTCTAAAGTAGACAATCGTTAATTGGTATATAATGAAACCATTGTGGCAAAATTTGGAGAGAATATTCATGGCAATATTTACTTATATCTCAAAATTGTATAGAAATGATGCAAAAAGATGGAAGCTACATTCAGAGTTACGCATGTGATTGTAATTGTCAATCTAATAGAATCCAATATAGGTATTAACTGATAGATAGATAAATCTACATTTCTCAGCCTGCTAGCCCTCGAAAATTGCCTTGCTCACACCTCCATGTTTTACAGAATTTGTGTTAACATCATTCTTCACAAACTGACACCCATCCACACCTTGATGCTACCTTAATTCTACGATTCATAGCTCTCACCTTCTTCGCTTCGCCTCGCACGCATGTCTTTATCACAATATTCACAATTTCGCTTTTATTTACTTCCTCTCCTCTTCACAATCTTTCCCTCTCCATTCCTCTTCCTCCTTTCTTTTCTTCTCTTCCTTTTCTTCTCTTTCATCTCATCCAACTTCTCCTTCACCCATGCAGCCACCCTTATGACCCCTCTTTCGTGCAATACTACGTCTATGCTTATCTATCTAATTTTCACTCCCTCGTAACCCTTCAGATAGTCTTCCACCCTTGCATACCCCTTTTCGCACCCACTCCCTTGGCCTAATACACTTTTAATTGCCGTAGAAGCTTGACCCACTTATTTTCTCCTCCGTTTCTGTCTTCTCTCTCTACATGCCTTTTTTCTTCACCACCTCATGCACCTTTCTCCCCTCCTCATGCATCCTCCTCACTTCATCCTTCTGCAGCCAATTTTTCTAAAGTACCTTTATCTTTCAACCTCCATCCTTTACTTTTCCTCCTCTGTTCTCCTTCTAGTCAAACATCAAAATCAGCTTACTTTCATCCCCTTCCAAAAATGTTTTCTTATACTTACACTTCTGACTCCCTGTTGGAATCCCTCAACTCATTCTCCTCGCCTCCCTCCCAACGATGTGATTAGGCGTATTCTTTGCGAACCCCAGTGTACACTTCACATTCTTCACCTGTGTCCTATTTACTTCCTTACTTTCCTTCCTCCCCCACACTTCCATTCTGTAAAATAGCACACTTATCATTAGCGAGTCAAACGTTTTCTTTCTCATTTCAAAATCATCAGCGAATAACTCCTTTCCAAAACCCCCACACCTGCCTCATCACCACATTTGCTTTTCTAACAATCTCTTTTATGTACCCATTCACTTCCACATTTTTCCGAACAACATAATCTTGGAATTTTCCGCATTCAGTTCCAAACTATTCTTTTCCAGATATCTTTGCAACCTTCTTATCCTCTTCTTTAAGGCCTCCTTGCTTCTTGCGAGCAACACTATGTCATCTGCATACGCGAGTGAAAAAATTGTAACCGCTCATATCCTCACTCCGTATACCACACCGGCCTCAAGCTTACTTTCCATATCTGCGATTAAAATCGCAAAAAGAGTTGGACAGAAAGCGTCCTCCATCAAGTTCTGAGCTGTAATCACGTTAGAAAAATAGATCAAAATTTTTACGTATATTATTATGTTTACTAATAAAATTGCGGGTGAGCGCTAAATAAGGCGACAGTATGAAGAATCCCCATTTTTGTAATTAGAAGAGACCTAATTATATTAATCATTGAACTTCCGAGTTTGGAGTATACCATATGTACACGGACACGTGTCTTGTTACACAATTAATTGCTTCAAGTTAGACGGGAATAGTTTGGAGTATTCAATCTTTGCACGTGTCCATTTTGAAGTGTACCGTATGTCAACATAGATGTGTCTTGTTAGATATTTCATCGTTTCAAGTTAGTCGTGAACATTTGGGAGTCTACCATATGTGAATTCTGTATCGATAGTGAAAGCTTTTGAATTCAATTTTTTATCGCACTCCTTTTGTATCTTTGCAGAATAAATATAGAGTAAATTCGTATTTTTCACTGAAAATGTTTTGGATTTTTTAACGAAAATTGATATCTGTATAGAACAGTTATGTTAAAAATTGAAATATTTACCTGAAAATTTTATTTTTTGGTAGAAAATTAACTTTTTTGTGTAAAAATCATATTTCCGGGTTGAAAATTGAACTGGTTTGTAGATAAGTTGGCATTTGGCTTCAAAATTAAATAATTTCATTGAAAATGTATGCATTTTATTCTGAATTCGCATTTCTGAGAAGAAAATTAAATCTTGTTTGTTGAAGATTTATCATTTTCGTTCGGGAGCATTCTATTTTGTGGGAAAAAGACCTTCTTGAGTTGAAAATTCAACTACTTGATCGAAAATTTATCTTTTTTGAATTGATAATTAACGTCACTGTTGAGAATTCATATTTTCGGGCATAGAGGTCAACTGCGCAATTTGACTCCAAACTCGCGTTGACGTGATAGATAGTTCTATCATAAAAGTGCCAACTGAATTTTTCTATGAGTTTTAAAAGCTATAGTTTTTTCCTGAACTTTTTCCCGTGTTTTGCGTCGTATGTTTCAAAATTAGACATTTTTGATTTTCTCATAGTAATAATAATCGTCGTTTTGTGTTCAATTGGAATGTTCATTTTTTCGAGACTTATCGAGTTGTGAAATTTTGGACAATTCTGATACTTTCTCAGCCATAAATGATGAGAATGTAAAAATATTCTGATATCTATTAAATTAAACGGAATAGGGAAAGTCAGAATCACATTTTTCTTTAATTTTCTTCGTTCGCCAATCCCGCTGTCACTGCCTTTTTCCATAGAAAGCAAGAAAGGTGGACCATCAATTCACCCGAAGTGGCGACTAGCTTAACTCATGTCCAGTAATTCAGAAAAACTTACATTGACTCCGTATCAGAAACAATATTATTTTTAAAGTTTACATTTATTCTTAATAATATAATAGTGCCAAGAATTGTGGTTTATACTTGGTTCAAATGTACGACTTCAAAGTACTTTGGGATTCGGCGTTCGTGGCCTAATAGAGTTTCACGGATTAATTCTTGGCTCAGTTTGAACACCTCGCCACTTTCCATGTTAATACCCGCCCGTCTCCCATCCTGCATATATATGCCACGAAGAGATGTATTACTATCCATTATTGCAATGACGTCACCAGTGGATGTTGTTAATACTTGTTGTTCTTCTGTTGGCATGGGCCTGTATCTAATACGTCCTTCTCGCAACTGAATTGGTTTATCATTAGTGAAAGTGTATCTTCGAATTTCGAATTGCCGGTGCGGATTGATGTGGGGAATAAGCCTCAGAAGTGCAATATCTCTGAGGTCAAATCCAAGAATTTGTGGAGCATTATGCCTGGCCTGAGGAGATCTGGATCTGGCATGAAGAGGAGGCCCTGCAGGAGGAAGAGGTCTTTCAGGAGAATTATTTCTTTCAGGAGAAGAAGAAGTTTCTGAACGAGGAACACCAGGAATAGGCTCACCATTAGGTAAACACTCGAACTGCAAACTCAACTCTGCAACAAAAAGCAGAGGACTAAATTTTCCTTAAAGTAGACAATCGTATATTGTTACACCATGAACATGTTGTAACATAGTAGGGAGACATTTCTGATGACCCTCGGAAGCTGGTCAGAGAGAAACCCCAAGCTCTTCTCATCACAGAATTCGTTGAAAACGTTGCTGAAAGTCGAGAGCTAGATCCGAAGTAGTGTATATTGTGGTGCTTTGAACGTAAGTGGGTAAAGTAGTTAAATAAGCAATAAAACTGGAAGAAGGTAATCTCATATTCCATAATATTGCAATACAAAGAATAAATATACTATTTGCTTTTTTTCTCTCATAGTTTAATTCAATGCAAAATGTATTTATGTATCACGTCGCGTTTTAAAGAAAATTGAGTTCTCAGTTATTTCTTCAAACAGGGTAGGGTGCGAACTTTACGTTATAGAGACTTCTAATACTCTAAGACTCCAATCATGAAACTTTTTCTTTAACATGATTTAATTTGTGAAAATTCTGTGGTCGCCTGTATTGATGGGTAACAGATTTTAGCTTCACATGCGCTCGTCATTGGCAAAGGAAACCATTTTCTCAGTATAATCACCTTGAAGTACAACGTTAAGACTTTAGTTCCAGCTTTATTAGAAGTCTCTGTAACGTCCGGTTGACACCCTGAGTTGCTAAAACAATAATATCACAATCTTCTCTAAGAATTGAAGTGATAGAATGATTGTGCTGCCGGCTTCGGTTTAAGCGACAACAAATTTACAAAGAACACATACTTTTAGTTTGGGTGCTGTTAACAATATCTTTGTCGTCTGATGTATTCGTTCAAGGGAATTATAGCTAACAGCCTCAACTGTATATAGCAAAGTTAAGAATGTGAAACCTTTTTACCTGTAAAGTTTTGAGTGTACGATATGTGCACGTGTGGGTGTTTATTTAGTCATTTGTTGAAATTCATACTTATTCCGGATTAACTCAAAGCTATTTCAACAATCTGGACACATATGTTACTATATTTACCAATAGAATTAAGGATGAACGCTAAGTATACGGGGAGATTATAAAGAATCCTCATCCTCTCAAATTACAGCACGAACTGAAAAATGTATCTAACTGAATCCTTTGATTAGCAATGCATCGAGTGGAAATTATCGTGTATTAAAGTGTTATATGTTGCATCTATCATGCAATCGTTATCTTGTGGTTCAGAGGCGTCAAGTTTATCTCTCACAGTTATTTATATTTCGTTAAATTCTGTTTCAAGAAACGAAATTTGGCTAATAAATTCAGTTGAAAATTACATCAAAATTTATAATCTGTTAAGTTTTCGAAGAAATTCTGTGCTTCAATATATCAAAAGAACTGAAAATGTTAATTTCACCCGCTTCTCGCCTGAGCCAGTGAAGCTCCAGTACATTTCCAGTCACTATCACAGTGGTATTATTATCTGTACGCGATTCTAAGTCAGAATTCAGGAGAAATAGAACTGCGAATCCAGCTCACAGAATTATATTATTATTATTATAGATTAGCAGTTCGAACTCGAAAGTTCGTTGCCTCACTAACCCGAGACCGCCACACATCTCTATCCTGTGCATCCTCCATCCAGTTTAAGTGATCATGCCCTAGTTCTTTTAAATCATCCCTTACATTTTTCTCCCATCTGTTTCGCGGTCTGCCTAAGGGCCTCTTACCAATCGGTCTCCCTCTTAAAAATGGCGCCACTGTTCTTTTATTTGCCATTCTTGCTACATGCCCCGCCCATCTCAGTTTACGCGCTTTCATTACTCTATTAATATTTGCTGACCCGTAGAGAGCATGCAGCTCATCATTATGCAGTTTTCTCCATTCTTCGGTCTCTTCGTCCCTTTCTGGACCATAGATTTTTCTAAGTACTTTATTCTCAAAAACTCTAAACCTATTCTCCTCTCCTTTCGCCAGCGCCCACGTTTCACACCCGTACATGACGACCGGCATTATTATTGTTTTGTAGATTCTTACTTTGATGTTTCTAGATAGCAATCGCGATTTTAATAGTGTGTTTGCTGCATAATAGCACCCATTGTCAGCGTAAAGCCTGCGTTGATTTCCGTTTCAATCTTATTTTCGCTAGTTATAATGGACCCGAGGTATTTAAACTCGCTAACCCTC
Source organism: Andricus quercusramuli (assembly GCA_932178445.1). Classification (NCBI taxonomy): domain Eukaryota; kingdom Metazoa; phylum Arthropoda; class Insecta; order Hymenoptera; family Cynipidae; genus Andricus; species Andricus quercusramuli. The sequence continues at coordinate 86,014 of CAKNXH010062916.1, read as the reverse complement.
TCGAATTTCATATTTCCGGCCATTAGATCCCCGTCTTGATTACTTTGTTCGAATCTGACGACGGTCATATATTTTGTCTTCGATTCGCTAACTTCCAAGCCAATATCTTTAGCTTTTGTGATCAAGATTTCTGCATTTTTATCTACCGTTCCTTTATCATCTCCTAGTAAGTCGAGATCATCCGCATATCCAAGAATTTGTATTATCCCATTGAGGGTAGCACCGGTCGGATTCGTATGCACTGTCCTAACCACGTATTCTAAAACTAAGTTAAAAAGGACGCACGAAAGTGCATCGCCCTGTTTCAGGCCATCGCGGATCGGAAACTCTTCAGATAAACTACGGTTTACGCGTATTCTACCCCTAATGCCGCCTAAGCAAATTTCGGTAAGTCTAACCAATTTTCTTGGTACGCCCAAGAACTCTAGGATCCAGTACATTCGTGCGCGTATAATGGAGTCGTAAGCTTTTTTGAAATCGATAAATAGCTGATGCACTACTTCTTTAAAGTCCCATTTTTTTTCTAGCAGTTGTCTAATTGTAAACATTTGATCGCTTGTAGATCGGTTTCGGCGGAATCCACACTGGTAATCGCCAATGATTTCCTCGGCAAAAGGAGTCAGTCTACTTAGGATTACATTAGACATGATCTTGTAGCACGAAGGTACAAGTGAAATTCCCCGATAATTGTTACAGTCAGTTTTATCACCTTTTTTAAAGATGGGAATGACGATAGAGGTATTCCATTCTTCCGGCATGCGTTCTGTTTTCCAAACTGCGCGTATTAATTCAATAATTTGTCTTGTGAGGCAAGAGCCTCCATTTTTTATCAGTTCTGACGGTAGGTCGTCGATGCCCGCGGCTTTGTTATTTTTCAACTTCTTTATGGTCATTTCTATTTCTATATCAGTAGGATCATCAATTAATAGACCGGCAGTGTGGATTTGGCCGAGATTACCTTCAACGGGGGCTTCGCGTACGTTCAATAGTTTATCGAAATAGTTTTTCCATAAATTCAGTCTCTCTGTCGCATCGGCTACTAGATTGTCATTTTCGTCCCTCATTACTTCCGTTCTACTTTGAAAGCCTTTCCTTATAAAATTGATTCCCCTGTACATCTCGAGCGGGTTATTCTGTTTATTATGCTTTTATATTGCTAGTATTTCATTCTTTTCCCACTCCCTTTTCTTGGATCTATAGAGCCTATTTGTACTTTTACTAATCTCGAGATACTTCTTATGTGTTTGATCGCATTTACTTCGTAAACTACTTAGTCTGGCCTTCCGACGTTTTTCAAACCAGAGTTTGCACTCTCCGTCAAACCATGGTTTGCTTTTTGTTACTTTCTGTGAACCTATCGTAAGTTTCGCGGCTGTCTTTACCGCCTCTTTTATATTGCTCCTTAGGGTTTTCGGGTCCTCCTCGTAATGATTGTTATCGTCTCTCTGTTCTTGGAGAGCGTCAAAGCTATTAGAAATCTCAACTTGACAATTTAATGTTTCTGTTGCTGTTTTGAACTTATCTATATTGAAACGAACTGTTGGCTCTGTGCGGCTTGTTTTCTTACTGATCGCTAGCCTAGATCTTAGTTTTACTATCACGAGAAAATGGTCTGAATTTAAATCCGCTCCCCTATACGACCTTATATCAAGAGTGTTTGTATGACGTCTTCTGTCAATTAGAACTTGATCAATCTGCTTGTGAGTGTTACCATCTGGTGATCTCCAGGTGGCCTTATGTATATTTTTATGCTTGAAATATGTGCTTTTGACAACGAGGTTCTTTGAAGCTGCAAAGTTCATTACTCTAGTTCCATTATCTTTACTGACGTCATGCAGACTTTCTGATCCCATTGTAGGCCTATACATCGGTTCTTTTCCAATTTTCGCGTTAAAATCTCCCAATACTATTTTTGCGTCAAAAGTTGAGAACTTGTCAAAAACCTGCTTGATCGTTTCGTAGAAGAGATCTTTAGTGTCTTCGTCTCTGTCCTCGGTGGGGCAGTGCACATTGAATAATACCTGTTTGCTGAAAATACCCTTCAGGACAATGTATGATAACCGATCGTTAATGAATTGCATGTCGATAACCGCTTGCAAGATTCGTTTATTAATAAGAAAACCGATCCCCAGTCTCCACTCCTTAGCTCCCCCATAGTGGAAAGTATAGTTATCCTTAGAAATTGTCGCGAAATCGCCCGGCCAGCAGTTTTCATGGAGTGCTATTAAGTCAGTATTGTAATCATTTGCTATCTCAATGAGTTCGCTAAATCCGCCAGTACTTAGGCTACGCGCGTTTAGAGTTCCCACCCTTAGATCTTTAACAGTAATTTTTTGTTTTTGCAAGCTAGCCATGGTAGTTTCAAGATAATCCGCACGTTAGGATCCTATTCCGATCGTAGGTAAGTCCACTGTCCCAGGAGTTATAACCCCCATACCTCCCTAGGTCTAAGTATGGGAGCTTTCCGACTCTGACAAGGACCATGTCAACTTGTCGTCAGACACATTACAGTTTCATTCTCGTATCCTAACGCCCCCCTGAAAGGCAGCGCGCCTACTGGCATCAATACCCCTTTGGCCCTATACAGGCGAATCATTCCACACATCCCTTGCGGGCAGTGTCATCGCTGCGGTGTCCAATGGGCAGCAGGATTTTTCCCTTACAAGATTTTTAGTTTTGGTTCGGGTGGTTCCTGGCCTGCCAGGACCCACCCATTGCAAAATTATATATTGAGTTTATTTTGAAAATAGTAATGATTATAATTAATAAAGGTGAAATCAGCACTTTTGCCAAAACTAAACACAAAAACGTTCTCTATATGTCGGTCCCTAAACCACGATTTATCGCCAAGCTCGCAAAATACAAAAATAATTCATAACGAAATTCTCTGGGTTTTCCGGTCAAGAGAAAATATTAGTTTCTCATTTTTATCACAGAGTAGGACTATCATGCCTGACTGGAGTTTTTCTTTTCCGTTTACTTCTTCGAATATTTTCATTTTCGGAAACTATAATTTGCCAGCTTGGTCTCTCTCATTCTCTCTCATATCTTTGTTCATAATCTCGTTCGAATCGTTCCTTTTTTACATCGTCGCGTTCGCTTTTGTTATTCTATATTCATCTTCGTTATTCCACTTGCGCCAAATTCGAATTTGACTCACATGAGTGGGGTTTGAGTTTGCCTCACTTGCGTCACAAAACACTGAACTCCATAATTATCAGGTGATAATTCGCATGTAATCACCGTAGGCCCTTTAAATCGAGACTGCAGTTCTTTGAATTTATTGTAGCGATAGGGTTGTATTTCATACAAACTATATTACTGATCTCATATTCCACATTAAGAAGTCGATTTGTCATATCTAGCTTTCGAAATTGCGGCACGTATCTATATAGGATTCCGAGAGGAGATTTTCCAGTTAAGAAACATACTCGTTTCCATGTTTAATCGTGATAAAAGGTACAAGGTGATCAATGTATACATTCTTGAAGAGACATTGCCCCACCAGAACCGAATGTAACTCTGCGGGTTCTTTGCCAAACTTCATTCTCAGACAATATCTCGATTCGTCCTATATTTTTTATGAAAAACTTCGTCACACAACACATAGTTTAAATATCACCATCAATTTGCAACGATTCTTCAATTCATCCATATTTTCTCTTTCTGGACAGAAACATTGTTAACACAAGCTAAATCGGAAGAATCTAACGTGTTTTCGCCTGGAGCTCTGGAAAAAGCGTCTAAGTGTTGCATACGTTCTTCTAATCAAAGGTGGATTTCAAACTCATGCTCAGCGATTGAGTTGATCCACGTAATGGTTCTGCAAATTTTCTGTTTTGCTACTGTTGACGACTGTTATAATATCAAATTTGATTTTATTTTAGAAAAATATTACAGCGCGCATCATATAAGCGTTGAATATTATCATCGATATTCGGAATTGGAAAATGCCTTCCAATTGTATTTTTATTTGGCCTTATATAGTCAATTACCAATCTTGGTTCAGACAGACTTTCAACAACAGTACTTCAAAATTCGTTAACTAAATTTAGCAATTCGCGGTTTTGCTCTTTCATAACTTCCGGATCGACTCGGCTTGGTCTTCTGGGTATCTTCAATAATCATTATTCTATCGTTTAATTGTGTACCTTTTGGATACTCAATAAGCTTTGAGGTTCTATTCTCGAAAGGTAGAATGAATTCGGGATTCGAAGGTCGGATAGTCAGATCCTTCAACGAAAATACACTACGATTACAGAAATGCAAACGATTGTCAAATTTAAAGTATACAATATGCGGTGCGTCCATAACGTTTGGTCCGTCGAGTACATCATAGAGTTGAGTGTCATCTGGGACAACTCTCAAAGAAACATAGTCCACATTTCCGTTTTTGTTCGAAAATTCAGTTGTTTTGCAGTAATAGATGTTGCATTGTCGACAAGCGTAGTAGCATTAAATAAGCATGTACACGTTTTTTGGACTTCTGGTTAATTTTGCTAATCATTATGCTCGAGAGATCCTTCCAGTTATATGTAAAAGACGTTTCGGTGACACATCGATAGTCCTTCTCGATTTTGCAGATAAGAAATAAAATGCATAACCTCTGTATTATAATAGGTAAATTGTGAAACAAAAGGATCATTACAGATTAAAGAAAGTTAGATAATTTGGACGGAAAACAAAACAGTATTGAAATGAGTGAACTGAAAAAATTTCAGAAAGAATTCTACCTAATTCGGCCTGTAGGACGGTCACAGCATTCTACAAAAGAAAGCAGCATCTACAACTTGCTGCATTCTTCCACAGAAGGAGCCGAATCTCCCGGCATCAAGCTCTTCTGAAAAAGGCAACAACTGCTATAAAGGCCATTAGAATTTCACTTGCTGTCTTATTCTGCATAAGCCCTTTCGACTTCGGCAGCATCTGTATTTTCACATATCAATTAACAATTTTTTTAGAACTGTTTTTATAAACAGATTGCACAGAGATTACAAAATTCTAATTTTTGTCAAAATAAACGGAACAGGGAGAGCCGAATTCAAAATTTTTCCTCCATGTTCTCCGCTCGCTGGTTTTGCAGTTACCATATTTTTCCGTAGAACGCAAGAAGAGTCCCACGTGAAAAAAAGTTGTCGTGCTCAAGCATGGGTAAAAAAATATGTCAAAAATTGTTCAAGATTGTTCAAGGATGGAACATGTATGGATCGTTCCGTGGCTTAAGCATTGCTTGTGGCCACGTCCCATGCTAAACTTTTAATTATTATTCTCACACCAAATTCCACGCTTTTCATAAGTAATCATGCATAATAGCAACAACAGGGAGTTCCACTATGACAAAAACATTATTGATTCTATTTTTTTTATAATTTCCCAAAAATTAAACTAGTTTTAGGCGCTTTTTCGAACCAAATCCCATACATGGTCCCACACATCAACAATCTATGCATCAATACGAAGGAAAGTTTCAGAAATATATAAAAATTGGTTTAGGCCAATATCTTATGGTTAAATAATAATAATATTTTGCAGCCTAAAGTTTGGTGGCTAGATAATACACATTTTTTCGACTTCAGCCAGAAATTTTCTAATTTTGAAAAATATATGGGAGACAGAGATTTGACATGTGCAAAATTTTGTAAATCTCGTGAGCCTGAGACCAGTCCCCAAAAACCGAACCATGCGGTTGACCCTACCCAATGTCACTTAACACAATCTCGATTACACTGTTCTGCAAAAATTACTTTTTTTCTTGCCACCTACAATATTCAAGTCGTTTCTTATCAATTTTCAGATTCAGATTACAAATTGTGAACGAAAAGTTCCATATTCAAAAGTCAATAAGACACGATCACAATCATTCTTTCGCGAGAATCACTGTCAACATTCTTATGAGAGACCAATGTTTTATTACCTTTGGCCTTACTAACATTCTTCTGCGATTAATCAACATTACGACGAAAAAGAATTGGTAGTAGTTAGCGTTGAAAACTGTAACGTCGTATTTTTTAGGGAGTTTCCACTCCATTTAATACTCTTTACTCTTTCAAATTGTAAGCCTTGCAACTTCGTCTGTGACTTTCAAAGTTGACGTTATAGATTACAATTTTAGAGGAAATTTATACACATATTTCCCCGCTGGTGCAATTCTAGGGAAAAGAGTGTGATTAGCATTGATCGAAATTGCAAATCTTTTCATCTAGCTTCGATAAAACTGGTTCAAGTCGAATCGAGCAACTTAACTTGAAATTGGAAACATATATTCATATTTACCCTGCTGGTGCCATGATAAAGAGAAGAATGGGACAAGCCTGGATGAAAATTGCACAGGGTTTTCTAGCTTCGCTGGCACTAAATCATGCCAAGTATTCAGAAAGGAAACAACTTGACTTGAAATTGGAAACCTATATATATATATATATATATATATATATTTAGCCTGCTGGTGCCATTATACAGGAAAGAATGGGACAAGCCTGGATGAAAATTGCAAAGGGTTTTCCAGCTTCGGTAGCACTAAATCATGTCAAGTATTCAGAAAGGAAAGAACTTGACTTGAAATTGGAAACCTATATTCATATTCACCCTGCTGGTGCCATTATAAAGGAAAGAATGGGACGCCTGGATGAAAAATACAAAGGGTTTTCAAGCTTCGGTAGCACTAAATCATGTGAAGTATTCAGAAAGGAAACAACTTGACTTGAAATTGGAAAACTATATTTATATTTACCCTGCTGGTGCCATTATAACGAGAAGAATGGTACAAGCATGTATGAAAATTGTAAAGGGTGTTCTAGCTTCGGTAGCACTAAATTATGTCAAGTATTCAGAAAGGAAACAACTTGACTCGAAATTGGAAACCTATATTCATATTTACCCTGCTGGTGCCATTATAAAGAAAAGAATGGTACAAGTCTGGATAAAAATTGCAAAGCGTTTTCTAGCTTCGTTAACACTAAATCATGTCAAGTATTCAGAGGAAACAACTTGACTTGAAATTGGAAACTTATATTTATATTTACGCTGCTGGTGCCATGATAGGGAGAAGAATGAGGCAAGCCTGAATCAAAATTACAAAGGTTTTTCTAGCTTTGGTAAAGCTCAGTTATGTGAAACAATAATAAGGGGAAGAACAGGTGTTGAAAATGGGAATCTATATTGATGTTTACCCTACCAACATCAGCAAGGTGAATATAAATATAGGTTTTTAATTTTGACTCTAGCTTTTCTCCTGCTTATTATTTGACATGATTTCGCGTTGCTGGAGCTAGAAAAAGCTTTGCAATTTTGACACAGGCTTATCGCATTCTTCCCCTTAAAATGTTATAAGCAGGGTTAAAGATGGATATAGTGATGCAATTTGAATTTCAACTTTTCTCCTTCTCATTATTTGATTTTTATTAGCGTCACCGAAGCTAGAGAAAGATGAGCATTTTTGATCCAGGATTGTCCCATTCTTTCCCTTAGAATGGCACTAGCACTGATTGTGTAAACTGACATTGGCTAAGGTCGGCCTCGTGGTTCGGTTTTTGGAATCGGTCTCAGGCTGACGGGATTTACGAAATTTTGCACATGTCGCAACTCTGTCCCCCATTTGTTTTTTAGAATGAGAACATTTCTGGCTGAAGACGAACAAATGTGTATTATCTAGCAATCGGAATTTAGGCTTGTAAATATCATTATTATTTAACCGTGAAATATTGATTTAAACGATTTTTAATACAATTTCTGAAATTTACCTTCAGAGTGATGCGTAAAATTTAGATGTTCGGAATCATGTATGAGTTTCAGTCCGGAAAAGCGCTTTAAACTAGTTTCATTTTTAGGAAATTATAAAAGGAAAGAATTAATGATGTTCTGGTCATAGCGGAATTCCCTATTGCTGTTGTTATGCATGATTTTAACTATGAAAAGCGTCGGATTTGGTCTTAGAATAATCATTAAAAGTTCAGCATCGGACGTGGCCACGAGCAATGCTTAAGCCACGGAACGATCCATATATGTCCCATCCTTGAACCATCTTTAACCATCTTTGACCTATTTTTGACCCATGCTTGAGCAAGCCCCTTTTTCACGCAGGGTGGTGCACCAAACCACCGGAAGTGGCGTGAAACCTGATGCAGGTTGATATGTTCCTTATGTTCCACACCAAGAAACCATCCACGTATTAATTCTCTTGGTTGCCCCGAAAGGGGCCGGTGGTTTCAATCTGAATTCTGAAGATTGGTATTTCTTCGTCTTCCTTTACTTTGTTGGTTTTCTTCCTAGTGATACACTCTCGGGGAAGTAGACGGAATTGGCATCTCTTCGAAGTACTTCGCAATTACAAGGTTTGTGTCCTCTCGGCTACGCAGAATGTCTGTATGCCTTTTCAAATCTCCCGGATAGGCAAGTTCTTCCGATGGGAAGTGTAATCTGCACTTTAGACCAGTGTATAATGAGTGAGTGGTCCTACGGGTATACAGCAGGTAATGTGGATGCTCGTCTAATGGCGGTTGTGAGGGTCGTCGTGTGACGGGTGATACATCATCTAAAATTGGACAACGGACCTGCTTCTTCAGTGTAGACGGTTCGTCGCATGAGGTTTTCGGCTCTATGGAAGGTGCAGGTCCTTCCTCGATGACTGGAACACTATAGTATCCGCGTTCCCGTAGTGCTTGTGTTTCTGCTTAAAGACAACGTCGGATGGCGCGGGCCCTCCGTTGCTTGGGATTAGGACCCATACGAGCCTTCGGAGAAGCTGTAAAAATGAAACCAAAAAGGATGGAACCCGAAGGCCATCACGATTTGATCTCAATTCACAGCTTGGTCAAGTACCCAAGTACCTTGACCGTAGTGCGTTCAAGGTGGGAAAGTGAAGTCCCCGGGAAGCTGCAAAATGTAGCTAGCAAGAACGATACCCGAGGGGCATTACAAGATAGCCTTCAGTTTTTTTAAGCTTCGATCAAGTACCAGAGTACGTTGGTCGTAGTGCTTTCAACTTTTGAAGGGGGGGGGGATGTAGAGTCCCCCCTGAAGTTGCAAAATGAAGTTAGCATGAATGATACCCGAGGGGCATTACAAGATAGTCTTCAATTTTACAGCTTTGTCAAGTACTGAAGTACCTTGATCGTAGTGCGTTCGAACAAGATAAATGCAACATAAATTACAGAATATTGTTCTGAAAAGAACAGTTGAGTGCTACGTTTAAGCCAATATATACTCTGAAAAGAGCAGTGAGTGGGATGGGTAGATGAGAAAAAAAATCCAAAGTCGAGTCCCAGTGATCTCGTTTAATCTCGTAATCTCCCAAGGCAGATAAAGAGAGAGAGAGAGCGCGAAGAGCTTTGAGAGGCTGCTGGTGGTATGGCAGTAGAGAGCGACCGTTGCAGGTCGTGACGTTACTCGAGGCGTCGAGTGGAGAGAGCTTCCTGATTGATTGCTGGTGGTGACAGAACCCGAAGATAGTAGACATGTGCGCTGGTGGTTGAGGCGGAAGGCAGAGTGTCGGTGTAGCTTAAACGCCTACCTTTATGCCCAAAGGCCCGGTGCGCACGACACAATTTGCCGCGACTCTCCCACTCCTTGAAAGTTGGTCGTAGAGGGGATTTCAGTCTGCTAGTCTGTCCCACCACGTCAATTTGTGTGGCTCGCGCGCCAATGACATCAGTGCGCGTTGAACCCTGTTACCAGCCAGCAGTTCTGGCACTTGCTCTACGTTTCTCTGCGTTACATAAAGTTTTTAAAGTCTCAAATTTCAAAAAAGAAATTATAAAAATATAAGACAAACCTTGAACTATATTCAATGATACTGGTCCGTTTCACTATCAATTATGACGTTTTTTTTTAAATTCAGTAAATTTTTCCTATTTTCTTTAAATAAACGTAGCAAATGTAAACGATTAAACCCTTCTATACAATATACATATAAGATAATCTAGAATAGAAAAACAAGAAATGAACTGAAAAGAAAGTACAGAAAGAGAACCACTGTGCAAGTTGAGATCTGGACGCCCAGCCCGTGGAATTCATTACGCGCGTGCCGTGTCGCTTGTCACGTACACCGAGCGTGATTGACAGGCGTACCGGTGTAGCCCTGTCACCTAGGATGCACGTGATCTCAGTCAGTTTAGTGCCTTTAAACACAACGATGATGAAAGCAAGCTCGTAACGTCGAGAGCTGGGAAATAAGAATTTTTCGATGCAACCGATGTTTCGAATGGAATTCCAAGCAGAGGTTCTCAAAATTCAAAGCTTCACAACTCTTATTTTATACATCAATGGTGTATATATCCAGGTGCTATAATTCAGAAAAACTAACATCAACCTATTTTTTGTATTTATTGATTGAATAATGCTCGCTCGCTTAGGTACTTTACCATAATGCATAGACTCTTAATTACAAGCTACTGGAAGCATATCGATTCGACTTCAGAACAAAAACAATATCATATTTCAAGTTTACTTTCATTTTTGATGAAATAATATTGCGGAGAATTGCGGTTTACACGTGGCTTAAACGTGCCGCTAAAAAATATATATTAGGATTCGACGAACGTGGCCTAATGGAGTTTTACGGACCAGCTCTGGGCTCAATTGGAACACCGTGCCGCTTTCCATCTTAATGGACGCCCATTTCCCATCCTGCCT